>PVKE010007371.1:40778-51090 GCA_004027555.1 Craseonycteris thonglongyai | reverse complement strand
TTGTCTTCAGTGCATAGTTATTTCTATTTTACTTTTTGACAGATAGAGAGAGAGACAGAGACAGTTAGAGAACCAAACTGTGGGAACTCCCCAGTTCAGCACGTGGGTCCTGCCTGGGCCGGAGCCGGGATTCGATCCTCGGTCCTCATGGCCTCAAAGCGAGCGCTCAACCCGCTGAGCCGTCCCGGCTTTCCCCTCCCCCCAATTTTTGATCTAACAATTTCAGACAAAAATATTGTCTTATACACACACACACACAAATACAATAAACCACATATCATATAATTCACCCACTTAAAGTGTAAAATTCAGTGGTTTTGGTATAATTTTTTAATTGTGGTAAAATATATATTTAAAAATTTTCAGTTTTAAGTGTGTAAGTCAGTGGCATCAGTTATTGTCACAATGTGTGCAGCCATCACTGTTACATTGCCAGACTCTTTTTTTTCACCCCACAGTGAAACTCAGTAACCATTAAGCAATCACTTTCCATCCTCCTCTCCTTACAGCCCCTGGTAACTTCTAATCTATCTCCTGTCACTAAGTAGTTGCCTGTTCTAGGTCCTTGTGTAAATGGAACCATACAATGTGTGTCCTTTTGTGCATGGCTCATTTCATGGGGCATCATGTTTTCAAGGTTCATCAATGTAGCGTACATCAGAATTTCCTTCCTTTTTATGGCTGAATAATATTCCACTGTATGTGCACACCACATTTTGTTTATCCATTTATCAGTTGATGAGCATTTAGGGTGTCTCCTCCTGTCTGGCTGTTGTGAAGAGCGCTGCTGTGAACACTGGCGTGCACGAATCTGAGTTCATGCTCTTGGAGGTGGAACTGCTGGGTCACATGGTAATGCTGTGCTTTACTGTCTGAGGAGCTGCTGAACTGCGGGCACAGCGGCTGCACCATCTTGTGCCCCTGCCAGTGGACCGTGAGGGTTCTGGTGTCTCCACAGCTTCCTCAACACTCGTTATCCTTTAAAAAGTAAATGCCATCTAAAAGGGTGTGACGTGGTATATCATGGTGGCTTTAATTTGCATTGTCCTGATTATTAGTGACACTGAGCACCGTTTTTTACGTTTATTGGCCATTGGTGTATTTCTTTAAAGAAATGCCTATTCAAACTCTTGGCCTATTTTTTAAAGATTTATTTTTATTGTTTTTGATAGAGAGAGAGAGAGATACAGAGACAGAGATAGAGAGAAAGGGGAGGGCCCAGAACAGTCTCCATAGTTGCACATCATTGGTTTTTCCACATAGTTCATTCCACAGGTGGGCGCGGGGCTGCACAGGGCAGGAACTGGGCCGGGGTCTCACCCCAGTGAGAACCCAGCTGGGGGCACTCCCCAGTTCAGCACATGGGTCCGCATGGGCCGGGGCCAGGATTCGATCCTTGGTCCCTGGGGCTGCAAAGTGAGCACTTAACCCACTGAGCCATCCCAGCTTTCCCACTTGGCCCATTTTTAATCACTTTGTTATTGTAATTCTCAAATTATAAGAGTTCTTTATAAATTCTGGATATTATTCTATTATCAGATATATGAGTTGAAAATATTCTCTCCCATTCTGTGGGCTGTCATTTCACTGTCTTGAGACTAACCTTTGATTCACAATAGTTTTAAATTTTTATATATACAGATTACCTGATTTTTCTTTTGTTGCCAGTGCTTTTGATGTTATATATAAGAAATCATTTCCACATCCATGTTATAAATCAAACTTGTCCAACTCACAGCTTGAGGGCCACATGCAGACCAGGATGGTTTTGAATGTGGCCCAACACAAATTCATAAACTTTCTTAAAACATGATGAGATTTTGTTTTTGCCTTTTTTTTTTCTTTTTAGCTCATCAGCTGCCGTTAGTGTTAGTGTATTTCATGTGTGGCCCAGGACAATTCTTCCAAAGTGGCCCAGGGAAGCCAAAAGGTGGGACACTGCTGTTATAAAGCTTCCCACCCCTTTTTCTTCTAATAGTCTTTTCACATGAAAGAAATACAAGTAACTCATACATGTAGATAAGATGTATAACTCATTAGTAATATGAGAAATGTAAGTTAAAACTACAATAAAATACCATCTCATACCAATAAGCCTGTCAAAAATTTAAAACATCTGACTGTGACAATGTCAGGATGTAGAGTGATGGTGTTGACCTGTCACAAATGGACAGCCAGATATTTCTTCAACAAAATGGGTTTATTCAGCAACAGTAAAGAATTGCAGTTCAGGACATGAGGTCTAAGGGTGAACCACACACAACTCCAGGGAAACTAAGGAGAGGAACGCTCTTTTATGGACTTGGCAGGGACGGCTGTAAACAACGAGCTCATTGGAGGACCCTGGAAGTTTGAAGTATAGTGACTTCTCATTGGCTGTGCTGTTACTGGGCGAGGAGGAATCTTCCTCCTGCTGAGGCAGTGAAGTGGTGTCACTTCCTGTTAGAGATGCAGGTGCATCTCTTCCTGTCAGGGACAGGAGTGTATTGAGTGCCATGAATGTTAGTGTTCTCTCGTCTACTTTAACTGAGGCTTCTGTGTATTCGTTTTCACAGTGGGAACATTGATACGTACTGTCCAAAGTCTTAAGTTGGTAAAATAGCTTTGGGAAGCAGTTTGGGGTACCTGGGACCCAGGGAAGCCACACCTGGTTGTCTACACCCCACAGTGTGAATTCACACCAGGGGTTTTGACTTCACTAAAGATGACAGAAATCTTAATGGGCAGTAATGGAAAAGAAACCATGCGATGTGTGCCCAGAGCTGTGTTGTGTTGGCAGCACTGTGGTTCATGCAGCCACAGGCAGGAAGCAGCCCACTGTCTTCCGGCAGGACAATGATAAGTAAAATCTGCAATATTCAAAAAATGCAAGACTGCATCACAGAGAACGAGTCAGTCACAGCACATGAGCAGCTGAATTAAAAGAAAAGCAAACAGAAACAAAGCTGCTGATGGTTTCTTTACGTAAGGCCAGACCACGCAGAACTCAACAGAAGTAAATGCCGAAGCAAAGACAAGCCCAGCTGTGATTTATAAGAGGTTGGAGGTATTGGGTATTTCTCTAAGGAGGTAGAGGGAATAGGGTTAAAGTGGGGTAAACAAGAGGTCAGATTCTAAGATTCAGGTGTTTTCCTTAGGCAGGATGATCAGGACCATGAGTGTTTATTTATTTTATTAACTTTCAAACTGTACTCGCGTGTGTATACTGTATGTTCCTTTGGATGTACTGGGTATTGCACAGTGAACTGTTAGCACTTCTCTTAAGGGCCTCCTAGTACACCTGGCACGTTGGTAAGTGGCTTTGAGTTGGATTCAGGACTGTGAGGTCACGCTGTGGCAGATACAGTGTTTGTGCGTCTTCCTTGTCTACGGCAGTGGTGGGAACGGGACAGTAGGTGACGAACGTGATGCGTGTGAAAGTCGACCACGTTTCTGCAGCAGGAATGTTTGGAGAAACTCGTTTTGGGTGTTCCCTGTCCTGTACAGCTCCTGTCCTCCACGTGTCCCCGCCCTCAGCTCCTCTTTGCCAGCTGGTCTCTCTCCTTCCAGGCATCCCTGTGGGAGCTCTGGACACGGCCACCTGTGCTGACGAGACGGGGAGCGAGGAGGACCTATATGAGGACGTGTGCGGCCACAGCCACCACTACCGCCGCGCTGCAGGGGGCGGTGAGCAGCTGGCCATCAACGAGGTAGGGTCAGGGCCGCGAGGGTGAAGGGAGGGCTGGAACCGGCTGTCCACCAGGGCGACTGCAGCACTCGTGCAGGCCCGCGTCCCAGCGTCCTTGGCCCGCGGCGCCCCAGTGTCCTCGGCCCGCGCCCCAGCGTCCTCGGCCTGTGGCGCCCCAGCGTCCTTGGCCCGCGCCCCAGCATCCTTAGCCCGTGGCGCTCACTTAGGGACATGATGTTCACCAGGACCCCCTGTGCCCTCGTGGGGCCTCCAGGGGACCCAGAGGAGCAGGTGTGACGCTCAGGGCCTGTGACGTAGAGCGCTGGTCTGTCCTACCAGCAGCCCCTGTGAAGCCGCCCTGGATGGAAGGAGCTCCCCCTGGTGGAAGGGGCCCCCCAGAGCCGTCCGGGCAGGATGGGGAGCAGGGCGAGTGAAGCCCATTGACTCCAGCAGTGTGACAACTGTGTGCAAGTGACCTGATTTCTTATCTTATTTTTAGAGCTTTTAAGAAAATAGAGTTTTGGTCCCTGTGCCAAAAGAGCCTTTCCCCCCCACCCCCCACCACATTCACATAACTTTTACTACAATATATTGTTATAATTATTCTATTTTACTTTTACTTGTTGATTTTATGTGTTTAAATTTTATTTTTAATGAGCAAATTCATTTTTTTGACCACCCCTTCCTGTTCTTACCCTCTGATAACCACTCAACGGTTGCCTGTGTCCATGAGTTTTTGTTTCTGTTTGTCTTGTTCCTTTCTTGCTTTCAGTTTTATATCCTACATATGAGTGAAGTCATATATTTTTTACTTTTTCTGTCTGACTTATTTGCATAGCATGATGATCTCAAGATCCATCCATGCTGTTGCAAATGGGAGCATTTCGTATTTTTCAGGGCCAAGTAATATTCCTTATGTATGTGTCCCACATCATTATCCAGTCATCTATCAAAGGACACTGGGTTATTTGCCTTTTATATGCTTTTTTTCCTCCTTTTCTTCGTTTTTTTTTGCTGCTCCTACCTAGGTGAAAGAAATTAGTAAGGAACTTCATCTAGGCAAAACTGGTTCCCATGTCAAGTTCTCCTTTTGCATTCTGCATGGAGAGAGAAATTTTGAGACCTTGGCTGTCCCCGTTTTTCTCAGTTGTCCCCCTGTCCTTTGGTGCTCACTTGGGTGGGCTGTTGGACAGTGTGGTTGTTGGTTGACAGGAGCTCATGTCCATGACCACACCATGCTATCCTCCTTGTCAGGGTTACTGTGTTTCTACTTCATTGAAACCAGAACCTGCCACCCAGGACCTTGGAGCCCCCAGAAGACTTTTTTCCTCAGGAGGGAATCAGTTTTCACTTATCCTTCAGTGTTTCTGTGAACATATGGGCCAAGGGGGATGGGGGGTGGGGAGGCCTCCTCATTACCTGCTGGGCCAAAGAGCACAGACTGCTGGTGGTGAAGGGGCGCTTCTGACAAGCCCAGCGCTGAGTAACGACTTTTAGAAGCCGTTAAATAATGCTTTCTTAAAAATCCATGATGCATAAGGAACAAACATCCAAGTAAGTTGATTTTTCCAGTAAAGCCCTCTGTTAAGTGCTCTCATCAGCGATTTTAAATGTATTTTTAAGTATTCTAAAACTGTGTCATCTTAAGCAGAATTCACAGGTACTGGTTTAGCTTCTCCTCATGGGGCCTCGCTGGGGGTGCATGTGGCCCCTGAGCCCCTCGGGAGGGTCACTGTGCCTGGGTGTTTTGAGTTAGTGGGGTGCTGTTACAATTCATATGAAGCATTAAATAGACGCACTTTATCAGAAACTCCAAGGAAGCACAACAGGGGATTCTCCATTGACAGAGAGGCGGCCGTGCACCCTGCGCCCCTCTGCCACCCACTGCTGCCTTGTGTGTGTGGCCAGAGCTTTCCTGGGACTCGGCCTGATTTCTGGGGAGTACAGAAGCCAGAGATGCCAGAGGAAAGTCCATACCGAGCAGCAATTGGCTTGCTCTGAGGTCGTACTCACTCGTCATGTTTTTTGAGCATGGGAGCGTCGTGCTGTCATTTCTGACCTTCGTTGTTCGTGTGGACTTCAGAAGTGGGCACGACCTCTCAGTATCGTGAGCAGAGGGGACTCTAAGCACGTGGCCTGAGGACCAGCAGCACGGGAGGGCCCAGAGGAGTGAGTGTGTGTGCCCAGGCACGTGCACGTGAAGGTCACAGGTGTGACGTGTGCACCTGCGTGCTGCAAGCATGTGCTCACATTCCCTGAGTGTGTGGATGTGTTGGGCAGCACCCAGGCCCTGGGACACAGCTGTGCAGAGCAGGGTTGCTGGGGGCCTGGGCCAGCAGCGTGTGTGCCCTGAGGACCGTGACGGGGGCACAGCGTATCGCTGGCTGTGTTCCCTGCATCCAGCTGTGCCTCACATTCCCTGATGCCCATCCCCCCAACGTGAGTGAACCTCAGAGCCCAGAAGTGCCTGTCCTCCAGCAGGGTCTGAAGGACACTATGGTGCCTCTTCCAACGCCTCTGACCAAGCAGGCGGGGCCTGCCTCCCACGGGCCTGGAGCAGGCCCGAGGGCGTCCTGAGCCCTTCTGACGGCCCATGGACAGCAGCGTCTCCCTCCTGGACCAGCACGCAGGCCATGAGCCGAGGGCCCAGGTGTGTCCAGGTCCCCTCCAAGCACCTGGGCATAGAGCTTCCCCAGGGCCCCTGTCCCAGGAGGGCAGCTCCTGGATCACCTGCTGAGAAGAGATGACGCCAGAGCAACTAGGCAGACAGGATACCAGCCATGTCACCTGGGGCTCCAGTGACAAGAGGCTCTGCTGCCCAGCTCCTGCCACCCCAGCTGCCTCGTGGGACAGTAGAGGGCACGACCAGATGCAGGCCTGCTCATGCCCTCCATGAACTGCCTGACCTTCTCCCACGGGCCCTGCCTTCCCCGTGCTCGTCGCCCTGACTGTGTCCCCAAGCCGGGTCCCTGCTCCACATGCCTGTTGCTGGATGACAGACACTGGAGCTGTGGCGTGGGGCTCAGGAACCTGCAGACACCCCAGCCAGCTGGGGGGCCAGTCCCTGCCATTGCCTCCACTTACCCCGGCCCCTGGCCCCCCAGCTCGGAGTGGGTTTATTTATTTATTTGTGTGTGTGTGTGTGTGAAGCACACAGAAAAGGCGTTGCTGCCATCTTCCCTGTGGTTGCCAGGACCTAGGCTGGGGGCAGGGTGGTGGCCACCTCCCAGCCCTGGGTCCTGCCCAGGTACTCCCCGGGCTGCTTGGCGGCACCGGGAACCAGAGGTCTTGTCCCAGGACCTGGCCCATGGCTGCAGCCGGACAACACATCCCAGGGGCCAGCACAGCAGCGTCTGGGAACTGCGTGCCCAGGGGCAGACCTGGGGCTGCTTCTCAGAAGAACAGGACAGCGACAGAAAGAAGACTGTTTCCCCCCAACCAGACAGACAGGGCCAGCTGAGCCTTCACACCTGAGGGAGGAGACAGCACCTGGACACAACCCATTCCTCCTCTGCCACACACAGGTACACACACACACACACACACACCCCTCCTCCGCCACACACAGGTACACACACACACACCCCTCTGCCACACACAGGTACACACACACACACACCCCTCCTCTGCCACACGCAGGTACACACACACACACACACACACCCCTCCTCCGCCACACACAGGTACACACACACACACACACACACACACCCCTCCTCAGCCACACACAAGTCACACACACACACACAGACACACATACATATATCCCATCCCTCCTCAGATGGAATGGCAGATGCTGGCACATGACCTTTGAACCCAAGGGTTATTAAGGTCATAGGCTGTCAGGGAAGCAGTGGAAACCCCCTTTTTTAAACCTGCAGAAGAATGAAATTCTATCCTTATCACATCATATACAAAAATCAACTCAAAGTGGATTAAAAACTTAAGCGTAAGGCCTGAAACCATGGAAGTACTAGAAGAAAACAGGAAAAGCCTCTCTACATTGGTCTGGGCAGTGATTTTTTTGGAGGTGATACTAAAGCAAAGGCAGCAAAAGCAAAAGCTAGACGGGTGGGACTGTATCGAACTAAACAGGAAACAGCAGCACGAAAAGGCAGCCTACAGAGTGGGAGCAGATGTTTGCAAACCACATATCTGACGAAGGGTTATATGCAGAATATCAGTATATCAGTAACTCACATGATAGCCAAAAGTCCAGTTTACAAATGGACAAATGACCTACATAGACATTTCTCAACCGAAGACATACAATGGGCCAACAAGGACATCACGAACCATCAGTGACATGCAAATCAAAACCACAGTGAGGTCACCTCACACCTGCTAGAATGGCTGTTATCAGCGAGCCGAGAAAAGTCTCATTGAGGACATGCGCTGGAGGTGGGATTGTAAATTGGTACAGCTGTTACGGAAAACACTGGCGATTCCTCCAAAAATTAAAAACAGAACTTCCATCTGATCCAGCAATCCCACTTCTGGGTGTCTATCCACAGGAAATGGCATCAGGATTTTGAAGAGATCACTGCACCCCCATGTTCATTACAGCATTATTCCCAACAGCCAAGATGCAGGAGCAACGTAAATGGATAAAGAAAAACTGGTGTATATATATACAGTGGGATAGTATTCAGCCTTAAAAATAAAAAAAAGATGGAAACCTTTCCCATTGCTAGAAGCTAGAACATGGATGGAGCTGGAGAACATTATGTTAAGCAGAATAGGCCAGACCCATAAATTCTGTATGTTCTCACAGGTGGACTCAGTCCAGCTCAGAAGCGGAGGGTGGAACACTGGTTGCCAGGGAAATGGGGAGATGTTGGTCGTAGGATACAAAGTTACAGTGCAGTGGGATGGGTAAGTTCTGGGAATGAAAGGTACAGCATGGGGCCCGCAGTTAGCAATGCTGTGTTGTACACTTAAAATTTTCTAAGAGGATAGACCTTAGTGGTTATCACTGTACACACACAGATGGTAACTGTATGAGGTGATGGATATGGTCACTAGTTTGTGGTGATTATTTCACAATGTATACGTATATCAAAATACCAAGTTGTACCCTTTAAATATACAGTTTTTATGGGTCACTTAGACCTCAGTAAAACGGGGTGGAGAGTAGCTCGCAGCTGAGGAAGTCCGCTGCTTTCCTGCGGGAACAAAATGCTGCTCCAGGGGAAGCCGGGACCGCTCTGGGTTAAGCTCTCAGTGCCAGGGACCCAGGATCGAATCCCGGCCCTGGCCGGTGCAGAACCATATGCTGAACTGGGGAGTGCCCCCAGTTCAGTTCTCTCTCTGTCTCTGTATCTCTCGCTCTCTCTCTCTGTCAAAAACAATAATAATAATAAAAAAAATGCTGCTCCAAGGGGCCAAGGTCAGTGGGGAGCGCTCCTGGGCGTGGACCTGCCTCTGGCCATCCAGGGCTCAAAACCTGGCTCCCCCAGCCCTGCATCCCTGTGATTTCATGACGGCGCAGATGCTCTGGCCTTGGAGCTGCCTGTGCTGCCTGCGAGGTGAAGGCCAAGCGCAGTTCTTGGTGTTAGGAGTTAGAACCCGGCCCCATCCCCACGGCTCAGGTAGGTCTGTGTCTGCAAGGCCACCGTGGTGATCGGCCGTCCGGGGCCGGTGCTGCCCAGTCGGTGGCGTGGAGGTTCCCCGAGTCCCGAGGAGACGCGGCTGCGCTGCTGAACCCGGCGCTGGGCCGCGGGCTGGTGCGCACGTGCGGGCTGCTCCGCCCCCTCCGGGCTCTGCCCGCCCAGCCTGCGCCCCGGCGCCGGGGGAGCGCCCATCGCGGAGGGAGGCCGCGCTATGGCCAGGACCCCACAGGCCCGGCGGCGCCCCTGGGCCCCCGGCAACGCCCTGCGCGCCGTGCTGTGCTGCAACCTGCCCCCCGGCGCCCAGCGCGTGGTGGTCTTCGCGGTGCTGGCGCTGCTCGTCCTTATCAACGTCGTGCTGGTCTTCCTGCTGGCCTTCCGCTGACCGCGCGCCGGGCGCCGCGGCTCCGCCGGTGAGGGGCGCAGCGAGGCCGGACCCCGCGCCAGGGTCCCCCTCCCAGCCGGTCCCCCTTCCAGCCCCGCGCCGGGGTCCCCCTCCCAGCGGGTCCCCCTCCCAGTGGTGTCCGCTGCTCCCAACGCGGTGACCGCAGGTGAAGCGGTGGCGCCTGGCCTGGCCCTGCGCCCCATCCCCTGGGGAGGCCGCCCCTGCCTGCCTGGGGGTGCGATCATGTGGAGAGTCGGGGGGTGCCATGGCCCCCTCCTGTTGTGTGTGTGTGTGTGCGTGTGCAAAAATGGCGCATCTCTCTGGGTGACGCGGATGCAGCTGTGCCCTGGGCCGGCTGCTGCGGTTGTCTGGGAACTGCTCACGTGACAGCCGTGTGCAAGGAACCAAGCATGCATTTCTGGGGGGGTTTGAGAGACGGGTGTGGAAGAGCAGGCTGCTTCTCCCTCTTAGGTCTGAAGATGAGTGGTCTCCATGTAGGTGGAGCTGCCTTGCAGGGGGCACTCTGAACGACCCAGCCCTGCTGCCCAAGGGCCTGCAGTGCCCAGTTCCCAGGCTGCGGATCGGAATCCCCCCCCCCCCCCCCCCCCCGCAAGGAGATGCCGCAGGGTGGGGAGGCTGGTGGGCGGCAGT
>PVKE010007371.1:0-40678 GCA_004027555.1 Craseonycteris thonglongyai | reverse complement strand
CCCAGAGCAGCTTCGGCTCCCCATCACCAGGCCAAGAGTGAGCCCGAACCCTCCCCCCTGGGCCTGTGGGGATGGAGTTTGGCTCCTGTGCACTGTGGATGGAGTGGCCTGGCGGGTTAAGGGTATGTGTCTCTCACCCTGAGGAGCTGCATTGTCTCGGTGATGTCACACGAACAGTTAATGTCGCTACTGTGACTCATCAGCGTGCCTCCTGTCTGGATGTGCATGAGGGCTTTGTGAATGATAGTAGCTGGAGCGCATTGTAGTTGTGGGCACAGTGAGGACCAAGGCATAGGGACGTCAGGGGGGTCGTTCATGGCTGCATGTCTCAGGTGCCCTTGGCACTGGGAAGTGACAAAGGCAACCAGGCTCCAACCCCCCACCCCCAGCGGCTCCTGGGTGACTGGGCAGGATGGGTGTGGGGGCCTGTCTCTCTGGGAAGCCCAGCATCTGCCCCACACCGTGCAGCTCAGCAGGAAGCCACCTGTGTGGGGTGCACCTCTGCAGGGGCTGGCAGAACAGGGGAGGCGGCACTGGGCCATCTGAGAAGGGCTGGAGCTCAGATGCCGGACCTGGCTGATGTCAGTGGGAACAGTCTGTGGAGGGAGACGGTGCACCAGTGGGGGGTGGGGGTGGCATCAGCATCCTCTCCCACGCCCCGGCCCCCGGCCCCCAGCCCTGTGGGCGGCTTCGTGCTGTCCTGGAGGCTGTGTGCAGCTGGTGTGAGTGGAGGATGTGGCATCTTGTGGAGAGCTGGCTGTGCAGCC
Organism: Craseonycteris thonglongyai; assembly: GCA_004027555.1. Taxonomy (NCBI): domain Eukaryota; kingdom Metazoa; phylum Chordata; class Mammalia; order Chiroptera; family Craseonycteridae; genus Craseonycteris; species Craseonycteris thonglongyai. The sequence goes on along the minus strand of PVKE010007371.1, from coordinate 39,911 downwards.
AGGGGGAGTCTTGGGACACTGGCCTTTCCAGGGTCACAATGACAAAGCTGAAGCATGGAGTTTTGTTCTCTGAGACCCAGACCTCAGGTTACCCAAGAAGCTCCAGGAGTGAATCCTTCCATTGTCTGACTCATCACTTAACCACACTCATCTTCCTGGTCACATACTCACCTGTGGTCACACGCACCGTGTGCTAATGCTCACACTCACCTGTGGTCGCATGCACTATGTCCCGATGCTGATGCTCACCCGTGGTCACACGCACTGTGTGCTAATGCTCACGCTCACCTGTGGTCACAGCCCCTTGAACAGGACAGACCCCTGTAGCCTTCTCACTGGCTCACTAAGACCTCCTGTGAGTACTCACTCGGCTTCTTCCTTGTCCTCAAGCCAGACCCCATGGCCTGGCTGGTGGCTCAGCTGCCCACTCAGGGCCTGCCTCTGCAAGCAGCACCAGCTCCTCCCATGTGGCCTCACTGAATCCTGGTGTCCAACCCTGTCCATACTACAGCCAGGAGCTGCTGATGCTGTCTGGGGTCAGGCCTCTGCAGAAGCGAGCATGCCTGTTGTGTGTGAGTGCAGTGCATAGCAGCGTGCAAGAGCTGAGTGTGTACTCAGCTGGGCAAGGGGGACAGGGGGGCAGCCCAGGGCTCTGTGCCCAGGGTCCCTGGCTGGGCCTCAGGACGCTGCAGCCTTGAGCGCCTGCTGCATATGCAAGCAGGTGTATGCGTGGCTGTGAATTGTTCTGAGTAGTGGTGTCCCTGGGTCTGGAGCAGATTTTTCTCCCAGAAGACATGAGGAAGTGGTAGCTTCTGAACGGGCCTGCTCAGGACCTGTCTGGGGGCCAGACCCAGACTGAGGGCCCCGGTGCCGAGGGCCCCCATTGCTCCCTTAGGGCACCTGTGAGACAGCAGCTGGGACTCACTCAGGTGGAGACCCAGCCAGTCCTGCTCAGCCTGCTTGCGCCCCGGGTGTGAGGGTGAGCGTGCACACCACCCAGGCCTGAGGCCAGGGGACTCACCTGTGGGGAGCAGGGCCCGCAGCTCAGTGCAGGGGCTGTCGGGGTGCCAGGGGCCTTGACTGCTGAGCCAAGGAGCGATCCCGTGGCTGTGACAATCTGAGCCACACTGGGCGCAGGCAGAAGGGCACACACCTCACCTCCCTGCATCCCTCCCCCCCCACCCCCGCATCGTGCTCTGGGCCCCCAGCAGCCAACGTGAGCCCACACTCCAGGTGAGCGGGTGTCAGCCAGTGCTGGAGCACGAGGATGCGGCAGGGTGCGCACACAGAGGGCGGCTCCATGCGGGTTACTGCGGCAGGAGAAGGCAAAGCGGAGGCCGTCAGCCGTGGGGAAGGGCTCCGCCTGGCCTGTTACGGAGGAGCCGCTGCAGAAGTTGGGGCCTCCCCTAGGGCAGCACGAGGGAGGGGCTGGGAGAACCAGAACCCGAGGCGGGCGCCGTTCCGCTGGGCGCAGGGGCAGGGGGAGGGGGACGCGAGGCTGGTCACTAGCCGCCCGCAGCTGCGTGTGGCCAACATCTCGCTGGCGCGGTGGCTGCACTGGGGTCCCCTCCCGGCCACCTGCGCGGCTGGCAGCGCCTGGCCTGTGTTGAAGCAGCGCCGAGGCCCCGGTCACCGGCCCGCTGGGGAGGGGAGGGAGCGGCATGCTGGACCCGCAGATGCTGTGGCTCAGCGACATGCCGGTGCCCGTGAGCCCTGCCAGCCTCTATGTGCCCGGCGCGTCGCCCTGCCTCCCGAGAAACCTGTGTTCTGGCCTCGGTGGCGTGACCGAGACCCCTCTTCCCAGGGCTGCTGTGGGGGCGCTGCCCCATGGGGAGCCGCGTGGCAGCCTCCTCCACTGACCGCGGCCTGGGGCTCGCTCCACAGCTCATCGGCGATGGCAGTGCGGTCTGTGCGGAAGCCCTCTGGGACCATGTCACCATGGACGACCAGGAGCTGGGTTTCAACGCTGGGGACGTCATCGAAGTAATGGATGCCACCAACAGAGAGTGGTGGTGGGGCCGTGTCGCTGATGGCGAGGGCTGGTTCCCAGCCAGCTTCGTGCGGGTGGGTGCGCACTGGCCTGAGGCCCCCAAGCGCTGGGCCCCAAGTGCGGGGACGGGGCCACAGGGCGGGGCGGGGCCGCTGCGATGGGCGGGGCCGAGGGCGGGGGCGGGCCCTGCCCAGGGCACTGGGACTCGGCCCTGCATCCTGCAGAAGCACACCTGCCCCGCCTGTCAGGACAGCCCCGCAGGCAGCTGAGTACCAGGCCGGACGCTCCCCAGGGCTCAGTTACAGCTCTCCCCGCAGCCCTAGGAGCTGGGAACCCCCTGTACTTGAGGACACTGACTGTGGACAAGTTAAGTCCATGGCCCAGGGGTCAGGGAGGGGCCCCTGCTCCCTACCTAAGGGGCCTTTGTCTCCAAGGAGGGAATCCAGGTGCAGGGGGTCAGCTGGCTGCTGCTGCACCCTAAGCCTTTCCTAGTTAGAGGTCAGAGAGCCCGCAAGGCCCCCATCCACTCTCCTCAGGGCCCCGTGCGGGCAGCCCCCAGGGGACGTGCACTGTGCCCCCAGCACGGTGTGGGGGAGGGGGACTGTCATGAAACGCAGTCCCGGGACCTGCTGTCCCCCGTCGGGATGTGCACCATTCACGGGGAGGAGGAGGGCAGCTTCGCACAGGACCCTGACCGCCTCGCCGCCTGCAGCTGCGGGTGAACCAGGATGAGCGCTTTGAGGACGCGGAGCTGCGCGCTGCAGACGGCGGGGCCGCGGACAGCGGGGCGGAGACGCAGAGCAGCCGGGACCAGATGCGCACCAACGTCGTCCACGAGATCCTGGGCACCGAGCGAGACTACATCAAGCACCTGCGCGACATCTGCGAGGTGAGGCCAGCGGCGCGGGGCGCGGAGGCGGGGGCCCGCGGGGACCTGACTGGCCCACCCCGTCCCGGTCCCCAGGGCTACATCCGGCAGTGCCGCTCGCGTGCGGACATGTTCAGCGAGGAGCAGCTGCGCACCATCTTCGGGAACATCGAGGACATCTACCGGTGCCAGAAGGCCTTCCTCAGGGCGCTGGAGCTCAGGGTCAACAGGGAGCGCCCCCACCTGAGCGAGCTGGGCGCCTGCTTCCTGGAGCACGTGAGCCGCCCCCTCCCGCAGGCCCCCTGGTCGGCCGCGCTCTGCTACCCACCTGGCTGTCCAGCCGCCCTGCCCTTCGGCAATTTCAGATGCACCTCTGCTCCTGCAGGGGCACGGACCATGGCAGAGAAGCCTCCTTGGCGGGAGGACCTGGGCTTGGGCCAGAGTGGAGGGCAGATGGAAGTGTGTGTGTGGTGCTCAGTGCACACGGGCACTCAGCCAAGATCACTGGACGTGTGGCCCTGCCTGGCAGGGACGTACCCGCTCACGCTCCTCCCGTGGCACTTGTGAGCTTGAGCATCGGAGCCAACACGGGCTTCTTCCTGGCCACTGGCCATGGGGCCCGAAGGCCCTGCCCCCCGTCCCCGGGCAGGAGAGCTGGGCAGGGAGGTCTTGGTCCGTCCACACACAGAGCAATGGCAAGTGGGCCCCCGCGTGGCTGTGGGGGTGGGCTGCCATCACTCAGCAGGCCAAGCTGTAAGGGGACAGGAACAGGCACTGCTGGAGGGCACAGCTGCTTCTCGCGTACAGGTCACTAAATGGCAGACCTGGCGGGTAAAGCTTCCAAAGAAGAGTCCAGAACTTTGTGAGGAAGAAGCAGGGCACTTGACCAGGGATGGAAACCCAGAAACACGGCCGTGGGCCCTGATGTCTGTTTACCCTTTCTCCCCTTTTTGACCTTGGTAGCCCTTCTTAGAATCACTGATTTTGTTCAAAAAAGACCTTTTGACTGACGTACACTTAAAGTGTTTGCCGAGGGCCCTGCTGAGAAAGCTGGGTGGTGGCTGGGTACGCGTGAGCCTGACTTCTCAGAGGCCTTAGAGCCCAGGAGTGATGGAGGCGGGTGGGGGGCCTCGCAGAGGCTCGTGGTCCTGCCGCCCACGCAGGGCAGGGCTGCGTGGGGGAGGAGACAGCCACCCTAACCTGCGGCTGTGCCCACAGCAAGCTGACTTCCAGATCTACTCCGAGTACTGCAACAACCACCCCAGCGCCTGCGTGGAGCTCTCCCGGCTCGCCAAGCTGAGCAAGTACGTGTACTTCTTCGAGGCCTGCCGGCTGCTACAAAAGATGATTGACATCTCCCTGGACGGCTTCCTGCTGACTCCGGTGCAGAAGATCTGCAAGTACCCTCTGCAGCTGGCTGAGCTGCTCAAGTACACGCACCCGGAGCACAGGTAGGAGGCCGGCAGGGGTGAGGCCGCTGCGACTCCGCCTCCCAGCCGCAGGGCGCTGAGCACTGGGATCTGCTGCGGGTCCGGAGTGGAGCCATCCCTGCTCTCGAGAGCTGTCGTAGGGGGAAGGCCGAGGATGTACACGGGATGCTACATCCTGTCCTGTGCAGCGTGTCCTCGTGTGGAGGGGTGGGGGGGACACAGCCCCAGCGCCAGGCAGCTTGGGGCTCCGGGAGGCCCCGCCCTCTGCTCGCCACCTCGCATGCACCTCTTTCGTCCCTTCTCTGCTCCAGGGATTTCAAGGACGTGGAGGCTGCCTTGCGTGCCATGAAGAACGTGGCCCGGCTCATCAATGAGCGCAAGCGCAGGCTTGAGAACATTGACAAGATCGCACGGTGGCAGAGCTCCATTGAGGACTGGGAGGTGAGGGCCCCACAGCCCAGAAAGCACGGTGGGTGGAGCCTGCAGCTGCCAAGTCACACCTGCCCCTCAGATCCAGGAGGCAGCTGGGCTGGCTGTGGCCAGACCCACCTGAGCGCTGCGTCCCAGGCAGGCTGGCCTCGTGGCCTCTTCCCAGGAGGAGAGCCGGCACTGGTTCCTGCCACAGGTGCCATACTGTCCCCACAGTGCAGCCCGCCAGCCCGGTGAGAGGACGGGCACAGCGTGTGTTAGCGAGTCCTTGGGCCTCCCCACAGGGGGTGTGGCCGCCACAGCACCAGCAATGCAGGGGTCCCCGTCAGCCAGACCCCTGGCTCTGTTCTGTTCGCATCCACAATCGTGCCCTAGGAGGCAGCAAGGCGGCCGGAAAGAATGGTGACGTCCTGTGCTGCTCTCTCCACCCCAACCCCCACCCACCAGCCACAGGACAGTGTGAAGATGCAGGTTCCTGGGCCTCACCCCAGGAATACGGAATTAGGGCCCCTGTGGGTCGGTTTTGTTTTCCCTTCTTCCTGGGTTGGGTCTGAGGCCCAGCCCTGGCTCAGGACCCTGTAGACTCATTCCTCCAGAACTGGAAGGCTGCCAACAACACCTGGCTGTGCTTAGCATTTTCCAGGGGGAGTGAAGGGACCAGGGCTTCAGGTGATAAATGCATGTAGATAGGGGTCTAAGAGAAGCCCCTGTGAGGACAGCCTCAGGTGACCTCAGCCAGGCCTGCTGCTGCCCAGCACAGCCCTGCCCTTCCAGACGTCCTGCAAGCCACACGGGGGATGGGTTCTACGTGTCCTAGTCGTCATCTTAGAAAAGACAAAACAAGGTGAAGCTAACTGATGTTTCCGTTAACTGCAGTAATCCATGCAGTTGACATGAATAGAGAGACACGTGTTGTAAGTCCTCAGAGTTGGCAGGCCTTTGTCTCACGTGAGCTCAGCGGGGCCCCCGCCAGCTTCTCACTCCCTGCCCTCCCTGACCCCAGCACCTCCTCGGGTATCAGGAGCAGCCCCTCCCTGGCCCAGGGGGAGCACCCACCCCCAAGGATGGAGGTGGGCACTTGGCTCACACTGTCCTCGGGGGCCCAGGGGGAAGACCTGCTGGTCAGGAGCTCGGAACTTATCCACTCGGGGGAGCTGACGCGTGTCTCAGAGCCACGAGCCAAGAGCCAGCAGAGGATGTTTTTCCTCTTTGACCATCAGCTCATCTACTGTAAGAAGGTACCTGCCACCTCCTGGCTGGGCGGCCTGTTCAGGGCAGGAATGGAGGGGGCAGTGGGGGCCCGGCCGCAGCTACCCAGACAGAAGGTGCTAGGCCCACGTGGTCCCCTTCACAGGAGCCCGTCCCTGCTCAGACCTCAGGGCCCGGGTGCATGTGGCGTCCTGCACAGTAAGCCCGCAGCGCAGCGACCCCACCTCCCTGCCCGGCCCGCCTCCTGCTGCCCTGCACGTTTTAGCTTCTGCGCCCCAGCCGCCTCCCTGCGCCCTCGGCTGCTAGCTTTCCCTCCAAAGCAGGGCCGTGGGCCTGGCCACGGGACAGCAGGCACTGTCCTCTGCTGTGTGGGGTGGGCCGTGGCCGCCTGTGTGCATGGCCCCCTACCCCTGAAACTACAGGGGCCTCGAAGAAGCCCCGGCCAGGTGGGTGTGCAGCGCTCGCTCTGCGCTCCTGAGCTCAGGGCCTGCTGGTGGGGGCGGGGGCTGTGCAGCCGGTGGGCTCCCTGTGGCAGGGCCGAGGCTGAGGGGGGCCCCGGGCACAGGCTGGGGCCGGACCAGCAGCTCCTGGGGTCTCCACAGGACCTCTTGCGCCGGGACGTGCTGTACTACAAGGGCCGCATGGACACAGACCGCCTGGAGGTGCTGGACCTCCAGGACAAGAAGGACAGGGACCTGCATGTGAGCATCAAGAATGCCTTCCGGCTGTGCTGCGGCCCCGTGGGGGAGAGCTTCCTGCTGTGCGCCAGGAAGCCCGCGCAGAAGCAGCGCTGGCTCAGAGCCTTTGCCAGGGAGCGGGAACAAGTGCGGCTGGACCAGGAGACAGGTGACCTGCACGCCCTGCAGCCTCGGGGCCTGGACATGAGCCGGGATGGGGTGGCCTGAGGGGCCTGCTTGCCCAGTGGGAGGCCGGGTCCCCACTGCGGTGGCCCCAGGCACGGTGGGGTGCAGGGCACACGGGCAGGATGGGACAGGACAGGAGGGCCGCGGGGTCTTGTTTGTGCCCCCCAGGCTTCTGCATCACCGAGCTACAGAGGAAGCAGGCCATGCTGAACGCCAGCAAGCAGCAGGTGGCAGGGAAGCCCAAAGGTGAGGGGGGTCTCTCCTCCCGCTGGGCAGCGGGCGCCCCACACAAGCTCGTGTCACCTGCGTCCTTAGTGACCACCACCCTTTGCAGGTGTGATGGGGGGTCTCAGCACACAGTTGTCTTCCTTCTGGTTCCTCAGCCCCTCCACCAGCACCGCTAGTGACCGCACTCAGCCACCTGGCAGGGAGCTCGGTCCCTGTCTCGCCCCCGAGGGTGTCGGCCCCTGGGGAGCAGGTTCCCTCTCGTGGGGTCTGCTGCTGGGCCTTGGGACAGTTGCGTGGCGCCCCCCACGTGCAGGGTCCCCAGGCGCCTTGTGACCCCCAGTCTCCTCCCACCCAGCCCTTGGCCGGCCCTACCCATTGACGCGCCAGAAGCCCCCAGCACTGACCAGCTGGCCCTGGCAGCCGGCCCCGGCTCCGGCCCCGGCGGAGCCCAAGCGGAAGCCGTCATCCTTGTGGCACAGCATCAGCCGGCTGGCGCCCTTCCGCAAATGAGCCCCCAAGCCCAGCCCCAGGCCGCAGCCTCCTCAGGAGGCCCACCCGCACCCGGCTGCCTTTGCAAACGCCAGCAGGGCTGCTGCCTCCAGACCTCCTGCCAGGCTCCGCGTCCCTGCTCCCGGCCCTTCCCCACCACTGGCCGCAGCGTGGGCCTCCCCCACCCTCAGGCCCAGCCACTTGGGACCCTCTCTGGACACCCGCCCTCGGCCTGTCCTCGGGGCAGTGGCTGTCTGCCTGCTGCCGCTGGAGAGCGTGCATGGCAGTCTCCACGCAGGTGAGCCGGGAACTCTGCACAGCGGCGTCTGCCCAGAGCCCCGGTCTCCCCCCAGCCCCTCTCCAGACCCCCTTTCACCTGAGACATGTTTGTCGCGGGAAGAGGCCAGTCAGCCGCGTGCTGCCTTCAGGGTTTGGGACGAGTCCATGTAGAGCTGTGTGGACTCACTTTTCTGTTCAGGTTTTGCTTTTCTAACAGGGAAAGGGCACTTGTGAGTGATGCAGGAAGGCTGCCTGACCCAAGTGAGCGTGCAAAGCCCCGAGGTCAGACCCATCGACCCACCCAGGGGCCGGGGACTTGGGGGCTGGAGGGAAGCCGGTCCACGCCAGCCGGGGGGCACTCAGCAGCATGTAGTCACTCTTGCACTGGACCTTCTTCAAGCCAGAAACCACATGTAATTTCATAAAGAAACGTGAAAAACACTGAGGCCACCCGCCTTGTTCCTGTTGGTGTCCATGTGTCCTCTGTGCCCACCCTCTGTCTGTCTGTTCCTGCATCGGCCTGTCCAGAGGTGGCTGAGGCTCCCTGCTGAGCCCAGGCCACAGGGCTGTGGTGGAGAGAGGCTGAGGTGGCCGGGACAGCGAGGGGCTTGGGGCCACCGGCTGCAGGTCAGACCCTCTGTCCCCCAGGGCCTGGAGCCTGCCCCCCCTGCAAAGGTGAGTCTGGCTCTCGGCACCGTCCTTGTGAAAGGGGAAGAGCGTGGTTCTGGGAGCACCCGGGGAACAGTCCCAAGTCCCCACACTGCCAGGGCCAAGGGCGCACCGCCTGAGGTGGGGGTCTCTGCCTGAAACCCCTGGTCCCTGACCTGTGAGGAGCTGCCCAGCCCCCAGCCAGCCTGAGCCAGAACCTGCCAGAAAACACAGGAAAACCACATTTGCAATACAAGTCAATCTTTATTGAAAACTGCAGTATTAATACATAACTTGTTACAATGAACGTGCTTTTAAGAATTTTAAATCTGAGCTCATCTACTCCTCAGATTGCATAAAAAACTAAAATAGTATGAATTTATACACAATGGACTGGGCTCAGGATGGACGTTCCATCCTTTGTACTGAGACACCTCCGTTCAATGCAAAGGGGAGTGATGCCTTTAACACTGGAAGACGATGACTGAAGCTTAGAAATGTACCAAGACAACGGTCTAAAAAGATGGTATTTAAAAATCATAAAAATTTTAAGGAACCGTTTCCTAGTTAACAGCCACGTGGCTCCTTGGGGCCTCTCCTTGAGTGACCGGCAGGGAGACCTGCAGGGGGCGCCGGAGTGCCGGCCTCGGAGCAGCAGGGGCAGCCGTCCGCAGTCCCTGTGCCCAGTGAGCTGCTGACCTCAGTCCTGGGGGCTCGTAAAGTGGCCCCACAGGTCTTCGAGTCTTCAAATGAAAAGGGTGGGAAAGGGACAAATCCTCTGAAACATTAAAGACCCATTTTGCAACTTTCTACCCCAAAAGATCAGACCCTCCTTTGCAGCGAGTCATCTGCTGTCTACTGGAGTCTGCTGCACCTTCAAACCACAGGGTGAGTCATGAGCAGTCCAGGGAACGCGCGCACACGTACACATACATGTACACACGCACGTGCACACACTGTGCCAGGGAGGAGCACCAAGCAGTGGGCCCTCTAAGCCAACCCCCCCAGAAAGCAAAAGAGAAGAACGAGAAGCGCCCCCCCCTTCAGGCACACAACTCCACAGGGGCGGGAACCCCACGGGACGGCCTCAGCGTTCACTGTCAGACCCATGGAAGCTGCTCTTCCGCCCAGTCAGGTAGCAGTTTCCAAACGTTTCCAAAGCACAGACGTCTGTGAGGGGGCTGGGGCTGGTGTGGGCCACCCTCTCACCACCTGCTGGGGACGCCCCACGTGCCTACAAGCCTGTTTCCTCCTTGCTAACATGGCGATGCACCAGATGCCATCCAAGCTGGCATCTGCACTGCACTCGAAACACAGCCACAGAGCAACAGGTAGGAGGCCTAGTGATTGCACCAGCAGGAATGTTCCAGAAAGATGCCTCACACGAGCTGCTGGGACCCCTGCCACTCGCTGCTCAGTAGTCATGGGCCCAGGTCCAAACACGCTTTCCATGGAAGGGAGGCAGGCCGCTCTGCCTCGGGAGAGGCTGCAGACCAGAAAGCATACGTACCTACGCCGACGGCACAGCTAAAGGAACTGGCCTCTGCTTGCTGTCTCAACTTCTAAAGGAACTAACTACAACTCATCTGAAAGGCTCAAATTAGGAATGTTACATACACAAAAAAGCGAAACTTCTCTGTTCCACCATTGAGCCTGGGTAGCAAATCATACAACTGTGTAACAGGACTTCTATTCTTGAGTAATCTGACAGGAAGGAATTTAAGATCCTGACAAGCTCAGTGGGTCTGCCTTTCACCATCACATCTGATGGTTTCAAAACTGAAAAGATGCAGCCATAACAGGAAAGTGTTTGATAAAAGTCTCCCAACTCAACCTGGCAAAAGGGAAGAAAGATTTTTTTAATTATGGAGGGAAAGTGCCTGAAGCTGATACATATAAATGGGGAAAATGCAACCCCTTCTTGTCTTTCTCTGGAAAACACCATTGAAGTCTGCTCGTGAAAACAGCCTGTGCGTGAGGACATGTGAGCACACACACAGGTTAAGTGCTTAGGCAATTTAAAGTACTCATCAGTAAACACACTATGTTAATAGACATTACGGATAAGGAATCTTTTTCTACAATGATCCATGCAAAAATATTCCTGAACTTCTTACAAAATAAAATGTGAAAAAAATTACGAAGAGTACTTACTATAAAAAATAAGGTTACCAAAGGCTCAGGGGTCAGGTGTCCCACTCATCGGCCCAGGCTGAGCGCCAAACCAAAGCTGCAGCCCTGACCTCGCTCGGGGGACACGGGAGAAGCAGGGTCCCCTCCCCAACCCAGCACAGCTGCTGAGGGCACGAACCTCCCCCAACCCCCTCAGACTCTGAAAACAGATTCATTTCCCCTGACACAAACCGGGCACATTTAGGCAGAAAAATCCTGGGTTTCCTATGTACAGTATTCATATTTAAACACAAATCTTTCCCAAATGAGTGCCGGCAGGTGGACAGCGAAGGGCTCTCAGCAGCCCTCCTGCACGGCCCCCACAGCCTCTCTAGCCAATCTCAGGATGAGCCCCACGGGGCCCGGGCTCCAGCACGGCCGTGGCCTGCCTCTCTACAATCAATTCCAAATAAAGTTCTGTTCCCTCTTAATAGTGCTTAAATGCACAACTTTCTTCAGAACTTGGAGCTGAGATATTTGCCCTTCTTAGTGAGGGAAGAACAGCCGTGCCTACACGTATGTTTTCATCTGATTCAAACACGTCTCAGATAAGGAAAAAAAAGGAAAGACTTTCTAAGCTCAGTCAAGGAGAGACCAGTAATTCCTGCAAGGTGGCTGTTTCTCTTTTACATGTTTTCCATCGCAAGGAAATTTAATTCCTACGCAGGGCTTTTCCAAGAAAGACACAGAACATGGCATCTCTCCCTGTAAGAGATCTGCAATGGAATTTAGACCGCAATCCAGAGAAAACTGCGTTGCTGACAGACCGCCTCTTGCCCCTGAATGTACTGGATACACAATGCTAACCTTTCACAATGGTCTTTAAGAATGTCCACCGCACACTCACCCCACAGCCCAAATGGCAGCTGTGGTCCTCCCTCCACACGCTGCCCACCCTGCAGCTCTCCCAGTGCAGCTGGTGAGGAAGAAACATGGAAAACTCAAATTTTGTGTTTCCAGCCGGCAACCGACCTCAACCCCCAGTGGTTGAAGAATCACCTAAAACACTTCAGATGCTCTATGAAGAAACTCACTTTAACACTTACAACTTTAAGACTTTGCATACATTACAACACTGCATGTAAATACTGTTTCATTCCTTTGGGTTTTGCATATGATGATTTTGCATATGATGGTTTTGCATTAGTCACTGCAGGTAGTAGTTTGAGCAAGCTTTGTTTTTGTGGTTTTTTAAAACATGCATTCAACTAGATATAATTTCAGAATACGTTAATACGCCCTCTTTATCATTACAGTTAGCTAAAAAAAATGCCAGGCAGCCCAAAAACAGGATTTGCTTTAAGACCAACCCACAGAGTTGTTGGGAGACTCGGGCGCTGGACCTGTTGGTTCGGGCCAGAGGTGTCAGCTAGGTGTCGAGAGCATGAAGAAGTCCTGGTTGGAGGCGCGAGGCCCGCAGCACCAGCTGTGGAATATGCTTGATGAGCCTGCACAGCTCCATCCTCACACCTGGTGGGGAAGGAGACACACGTCACACAGAGCTCCTGGCACTGCCTCTCACCAGGAAGGGGGAGCCCGCAGGAACCAGAAGGGGCTGTGCTCCGGGTCCCTGTGGACCATAGGGCCTTCCAGCTGCAACTAGGATGCTACCACTTGCAGAAGGCAGGTGGGCACAAGGAATCGTGTGTACAGGGCGACAGCAAGTGCTCCCCGGCCCCTTCTCCCCGCCACCTCATGCACCCCAACGCAAACAGAAATGGAGGCGCTGCCTGCCCCTTAAGTAGCAGCCGGGTAGCATTTAGCACTTAACCTGTGGCAAATTAGGCATTCTCCATTGAAACAGGCACATTCTAGTCACGAGCTGACTCAGCTCGCCACCCACTTACGTCTGCAAGGCGGTCACCACTGGGGGGGCACGTAGCTGTAGGTGGGCGTCCCCGGAGCCCGGTATGTGGGCACCGTGACTGGGTGGGGGGCGACAGGAGTTGGGGAGTGGGCAGTCAGCAGGGTACCTGGAAGAAAGAAAGAGCGGCGTGCTCAGTGACAGGCAGCACCCAGCACGCGAGGCCGGCCCTGCACAGCCCACAGCTCCGAGCTGCCCATCACACAACAGGGGAGGGGCCCGGCCAAGTGTTGGCGGAGCCCTGATTACAGCAGCAGCGTGGAGGTGTGCAGACAGCTCATCCCAACAGCATATCTGAAGACGCCGTGGTGCCCTCCAGGTAAGCACACTCTATTTGTGCAGACTAGACAATAGATGACAGAGTTTAAGAAAATTATTATTCAGCCTTGTCACATGCTGTATGAGCCTTGAGGGCATTATGCAATGTGAAAAAAGAGCCCGTTATGACAAGACACAGACTGCATGATTCCACTTCGTTGAGGTTCCCAGAGCAGCGAAACCGACCAACAGAAAGCAAACCGGTGGTTGTCCAGGGCTGAGGGGAGGGGCAGAGAATGGGCACAGTGCCTCGGTCGTGCAGGATGCAACAGTTCTGGATTTCTGTTTCACAGCAGTGTGAACGTACCTAACGCTACTGCACACTTAATAGTGGTTAATATGCTATTAAATGCACGGAAGAGAGGAATGGGGGGAGATCCCAAGCCACCTAAGCTTCCAAGTACCTTAGGACAAACAGTGTCCCTATAATCAAAGAACGCGGGTGACCATCGCGTCCACCTACAGGCAAGCACCACCTCCTCTGCTCCCGCCTTCCTGCCCACACCCACCCTCGCCCCTACATGCCGCCACAATGTTGGTGGCCTTCAAAGGTAAGTAAGGGAAACCCAAGTAAAAGAAACCCTGAGCACAGAGAAACACACCTTTCTCTTTGAAATGATTCTCTCACATTGAAGTAAAGTCTAAAAAAACTAACAGAAGACAGTATTTTCCTTAAAAAGTCCCAGCCATGGGACCAAGCGCATTGTGTGCAGCTGGCCTGCCCCTGGGAAGGAGTCTAGGCCCCTAGGTGACATCCAGGCCCCAGGGAGACCTGCCCATCCCAGCCAGGGCCTCCCTCTCAGCGGTTTCCTCTCCTGACCCAGGGAAGCCATGGGAAACGAGGCCAGAGGACTCCAGCCAGCAGCGGCGATCTCTGTGCAGATGCACGGCAGCATCCGCGTCCAGACAACCTGGCCCCAAAGGCAGCCCACCCTGAAAGGAAGGACCAGGAGGCCCAGCCCCAAGGACACAAGCTCCCCACGCTGCTCAGCCTCATGTACTCACTGGAGGTACAGTCACCCCTCGTTTCTACTGCTAAACAGCTCAGCGCCCGTCCAATTCAGAAAGTGCTATCAGCCATGGTCTACAGGGAGGGTCTCTGGTTCATGGTTTGTTACATGCTGAACCCCACGCTCCCATCTCCTCTCAACTGAAGGAAGGGGTTCGGGGAAGTAAAGAGACAGCATGCTGTTCCTTCCCCAAAGAATCACACCCTTACACACCTCTCCAGACACGAGGGAATCACAGCCAGGGCTCAGAGTCATCATGCGCTCTCAGCCACCACGCAGCAGGCAAGCCAGGGTCCACTCACCTGCTGACATGGCCATCGTGGTCCCAGCCACCATGCCCATGGTAACCCCACTGCCGCGCGGCGGAGGAATAGGAGCGGGATACACCGTGGCCGGCATGCCGTTGGGCTGCACCACCGTGGTGTGGTGGATGACGTGGGGGGGCGCTGCATACAGCGGCTGTGTGTAGTACGTGCCTTGCTGTGGGGAAGAGGAAGCAGGGATATAAATGCCACAGGCCCCACGCCCAGTGGGTCAGAGCCCAGAGGGAACCGACCCCCCACACGCAGTGCACATGTAGAGCCCACAGCGCGGCCCAGCCTACCTGCGCGTAGGGGCTGTGCTGGGGGTAGGCGCTTCGCACAGGGTACACAGCAGGCTGGTAGGGGTTGGGAGAGGAGGAGTAGGGCGGCACAGCCCCGCTGGTGGGGGAGCAGGACACTTTGTAAGGTGTGCCAGGCGTGTAACCTGAAACGAGGAAGCCCGACAGTCAGCGCACACCCACGTGCGGCCAGGCCCAGGGAAGCAGCCCACGTGTGCAACGAGGCACAGAGAACTGTCCAGCCCCGACTGCGGTCAGGACCTGAGGCGCCCCGTCCCCCACGGGGGTCTATGTGTGAGGAACGGGGGCTGTTTGGCAAGGAGAAAAAGAAAGCAAAGGACACAGTTCTGTCTGCCGAGAACACTCACGCATAAACAGGAAAAAATACCTATACTGCTGGAATACACATTAGTGTGGCCTTCCTGGAAACACTTTGGCATCAAAAGTGTGTATGTCTCTCCCCCAAGTCCACTTCTAGAAATGTGTCTTAAAGGAACAGGCACAGCAGTGACGTCAGCATCATGGCAGCGTAACAATCTCCCCTCCCAACTGCAAGCAAAACACCCGTGACTCCTCATGCAACGCGCCAGGGCACGGGGAGGGAACCACAGGCGTGTTCAGGTGCAGACGGCACACTGGACGCCACAGAGGCGGGCCCAACACCCGGGTCCCTCCACTCCCCTCCCCCCAGGCCCACCACGCAGCAGCACCCAAGACCCAGGGGACCCTGGATGTGATGGAGGCACCTGCCATCCTGGCGGCCCTGGGGGGTGACCCTCGGGATAGTGACCACAAGGGCAGCAGCGCCACCTCTGGTGGAGGGTGGGAAGTGCTGCTCACAGAACAGCCAGAGGCGGCCCCGCTAAGAGCCAAAACCCTGTGCTAGGGCACCGCCTACTGGAGCCCAAGGGAAAGGCTTCGGATTACCAACCTGCTGACGGCTGGGAATCAAAGCAGACAACAAAGCTGCGTCAGAAGGAAGGCGCTCCCTATTTCAAATGCACAGGCAGAGGAACAACTCATCAAACACGACGAGAAACCATGGTAACGTGCTAGCAGAAAAAGCCAAAGGAAATTCTCCAAAAGCTACACTCAAAGTCATAGGAGATTATGATCTAACTGATAGAGAATTTAAAACAGCCATCCTGAAGAAACTCAACCAGCTACAAGGAAACCGGGAAAGGCAGTTCAAAGAGCTCAGGAAGAAACAGGAGAACTCAGTAAGTGAGATGAAGAATGCATTACAATGCATTGGAAATAGAGCAGATCACATAGGAGAGAGAGACTGTGAGCTCAGAGACAGATTTAGAAATAGGCAGATGAGCAAAGAGAACTATAATGGGTATTCTAGAAGAAGAGAGAGTGCTTATTTAGAGAAATAGAAGATGAGAACTTTCCAAACCTGTGTAGGAACTGGATATACAAAGTCCACAAAACTAAAATAACACCGAATTATCTCAACACAAAAACACCTCAAAGACACATTAACACTACCAAGTCAAGATAAAGAATTTTAAAGACAGCCAGAGAATAAAAGCCAGTAACCTACAAAGGTTGTCAGCTGATTTCTCCCCACTAATCCTATAAGCCAGGGGAATGAAGACATACTAAAAATACTGAAAGATAAAAACTGTCAGCCAAGAACACTCTCTCCAGCAAAGTCATCCTTTAGACAGGAAGGAAAGCTTTTCCCATACACACAAAAACAGAGGGAGTTCCCCACTAGACCTGACTTGCAACAGATACTAAAAGAAGGGAGGCTCTTCTACCTGAGACAAAAAGGTAAAAGTAAGGTGATGAGTGGACAGAATCAGAAATTTGCAACTTGGTATCAGAACAGGTTAGACACATCTGATGGTATAAAAAGCACAATGAAAACTGAGGAAACAACAGGCATGGAGACAAACAACAAAGCGTCTCTTACTTTTTCATAGTGACACTTTGATGTGCTCAGTAGCTAAGAAGAAAGGCAGACCGAAAAGGGAAGTTCAAGACCTTAACAATGAAGGCACTGGAAGCACCTGCAACAGGACAAGGACACAAATGCAGCCTGGACTCAAGTGGCTGAGAAGTGCATGTGGAACCCTGGCAGGACCTTCAAAGTGCATTTTATCTTTTCATTTACAAATTCCACGTCTCTATTCCCAGCTGATGTTTTATTCACAATTTTCACACACATCTTTTAAAGATTTATTTTTATTGTTTTTGGCAGAGAGATAGGCAGAGAGAGAGAGAGAAGGGGGAGGGCCCAGAGCAGTCTCCAGAGTTGACAGCATTAGTTTTCCATATAGTTTCACTCCACAGGTGCGCACGGGGCTGCGCAGGGCAGGAACTGGGCCGGGAGCCTCCCACATGGGCCCCAGCAAGAACTGAACTGTGGGCCATACCCCAATTCAGCACATGGGTCTGTCTGGGTCAGAGTTAGTATTCAATCCTTGGTCTCTGGGGCTGCAAAGCAAGTGCCCAACCCAGTGAGCCATCCTAGCTTCCCCAAGTTTTGCACACATCTTATTCCCAGCTTCTAAAAATCAGGGGGTCTGGCAATGCCGAGCTAGCAGCCTGGCAGCCTTAGACAAGGCTGGGTCTCTGGCAGCCACAACTCCCACCAACCCCACTGCTCCTGACAGCCTTCTGGCTTCCTGGGGCCACACACAGAGCACGCTAACACTAACAGCTGATGAGTTACACAAAAGAACCTCATCATGTTTTAAGAAAGTTTATGGGGAAGGCAGGATGGCTCAGTGGGTTAAGCGCTCACTTTGCAGCACCGGGGACCAGGGATCGAATCCTGGCCCTGGCCCGTGTGGACCCATATGCTGAACTGGGGAGTTCCCCCAGTTCAGTTCTCTCTCTGTCTCTGTATATATCTCTCTCTCTCTGTCAAAAACAATAATAAATTTTAAAAAATTTAAAAAAGGAAAGTTTATGAGTTTGTGTTGGGCCACACTCAAAGGCAGGCATCCCGGTCTGCGGGTTGGACAAGCTTGACCTAGAGGAACAACTGGAGAGCCATCTTAGAAGAGTGGCAGGAAAGGACTCGTGTCCCTAAGAGAAAGGAGAGACGAGCAAGAAGAGGAGCGATGCCTGTTCTCCAGGCTGGCCCCAGTCCCCACTGGCAGGGGCTGTCCCCCAGCAGCGCCAGGTGCCCCCTTTGGAGACAAAGGCACATATGGGGCGAGGAGGACAGCTTGGCCAGCCTCAAACAAACCTGACATTCCTTCTGTGAAAAGAATAAGAAAGCACTGGAAGTTTTAAATAAATCTTCACACTAACTTTTACTCCATGAAGAAAATGAGTACAAGTGAGCTACCCTGGAAAATTCTAGAACATGGCAGTCTACAGAATGACCATGTATAGCAACAAGCTAATATTTATGCAAAAACTAACTTCAACCTACCCCTACCTACCATATAGAAAACTCAACCCAAAATGAGTCACAGACCTAAATGTTAAATCTAAAACTATAAAACTTCTAGAATAGGAGAAAAATCTTTGTAATGTTCATTTGGGCAAGAGTTAAGACATGATATCAATGCATGATCCATAAAAGAACAAAGTTTAAAAACTCCTGCTCTTTTGAAGACACTATTAAGAGAATGAAAAGAGCCACCGACTCGAAGAAAATATCTACAAATCATGTATCTGATAAAGAATTCTCAAAACTCAGCAATTAGAAAACAAGCTCAAAAACTGACATACAGTAAAAGATGTACACACCTAACCAAAGACACACAAATGGCAAATAAGCACACGACAAGGCAATCGACATTATTAGTCACTGAATACACTCAAATGACAGAAGTCGACAGTACGTCTATTTGCCTGTAACAAGCTACAATCAGAATGGAGACATACCGGTATGTTGTGGAAGGACATCAGAAATGCAATCTCTGAAGCTTTATGTGGGACAAAACTTAAGCTTATATTGCCCTTAATAACAAAGCTAAATCAGTTGACCCCAAACCCTAATTCTGTGTCCACTCTTCTCAAAGCCCCAGCTGCAGGGATGATGCACCTCTGGCATGCAGCACACACAGCCGGCTTACCTGTCTGGAAGGTGGGGTTCGCTCCGGGGTACATGCTGGGGGAGTACGCAGGAGCTGCTGCTGCATAGCTCATGGGGAAACCAGCTGGAGAAAGACACAGAACAATCTGATGTCATCACCTGGATCTGCGACATGGTTTCACAAGCACAGTGCCCACAGACCCCGCCATCCTTACCTTCCTCGTCAGAACTGCAGACTGACGTAAGGAGCCAAGCGGCACCCTGGGGGCTGGGTGGTTTGCCACAAGCTATTTCCTTTCCTCAGGATGTGATGGACACCATCATAATCACGTCTGCTAAACCTATGAGTACATGCTTACAACTCTCTACAGATGAAAAAATGCAGCAGAAACTGAGGTAGAATGAAAAACAGAGCCAAGCTCAAGTCAGAAACCTCCCAATGTTCCTATACTCCTGGCAGTTTTATTCCAGATGCTAATCCCATGATTTATGACTCAGCAGGTGAACAAGAGCGTGAAGGACACCGTGTGCTGAGGGGTTTCTAACTGAGACCACAGACACTGGAACCAGGATAAAGTCGATCTCACAGCCCACATGCAGCAACCTGATCTATACTAATACTAACGAGGAAGCCTTCATGAAACTGAACCACAGCCACTAATAATTCACGTGAATACAGAGAAACATCACATAAGACATTGAGTGTTATAGTCTAAATCCTGGCCACCAGCAAACCGAGACTTATGCAGCAGTGTTGCATAAAACAAAGAACAAGGCAGTCCTCTGTGAGCTGGTATGGAATGCTTCCTAGAACACATCAGGCGGACAAAGCAAAGGTGCACCACTGCACCTCCTTCCAGAAAAGAGCCTGTGGCTCACGGGCTTGTGGCTGACAGCTTCCCAAAGCAGCACCTTCCAGGGCCGCTTCCGCCCCATGGCCTCCTCTCACTGCTGGGCCTCGCCCCACCCCCCACCCCTCCAGCCGCTGAGGCTTCAGCAAAAGTGTACCTCAGTCCCGAGACTTCCCCACCCTCTAGACCCTTCACAAGTGTTCTCCTCCCCAGAAATGTCTGCATTCCTGATTCCATCTCAGCGTCTACCACCCTCTGCGTTACAAAGAAGAAATCAGACTGTACGGACGCCATCGGCCTGGGGCAGGATATGGACTGGGCATTCATGTTCCTTCCAAAACTATACTAAAACTAACCCCCAATGGGATTACAGAGATACCCAAGTGTCATCAGTTCATAACACAGACACATGTGAAGTCATCACATACACCTTAAAAAACCATGTTATAGAACCAAATTTATACAATTTCTGTTCAGCATTACACAACAAAGCTGGAAAAAGATCAATCAGCATGCTATCTGCCTAGCAAAGGAAGACATCGTAGGCCCACCTATGATTTTCAATCCACTGTATTCCACTCCATGTAAAAGCTAGGCATGCCAAGAGACAGGACCATGTGGCTGAAAAACAAAGGAAAGAGACAAACTGACAATAGAAACAGACCCACAGGTGACCCAGGCACTGCAGTCAGCCAGTCGGCCTTTAAAATAACTGAGTACTATGTTGGAGAAAACAAAAGATGCAATAAATGAAAAGACTTGATTCAATGCATGGATTTCACAGCAAATGAGAGCAGAATTAGCAAATCAGAAGATCAGCACAAAATACCTCCATTAAAGCTCACAGAGAAATGGAAATACAAAAAAGGACGCAAAAAACTGAGACAGTGAGATAGTCTAATACACAAAAAATATTTAAAGTGCTACTGCTATTGTTAAGGGAAAAAATCAACCAAGAGTCAAGCAGCTCTGTGAGCACTAAGCAGGAGACATGCAAAGAAAGTCACATCTGGTCATACCACAGCAAAAAACAGTTTACAAGTGGTGCAGAAGTGGGGGTGGGGAACAGTAATAACTTCAAAGACACAAAAGTAACTCTCACCTAAACCAGAAGACAAAACAATTATGCCTTTAATGTGCTGAGTAACTGCCCACCTAAAATTGTTTACTCACAGTGGTAGGAAAAAATAAATAAAAATGCCCCTCATCCCAAAAGACAGCACACATCAGACCCCTAGAACCAGTAAATATCACCTTATTTGGAAAAAGGGTCTCCATTGATATATGTTAAGGATCTTGAGCTAAGATCACCGTCAATTACCCAGGCGGGCCCTAAAGGACAAGTGTCCATATAAGAAACGCACAGAAGAGAAGCAGAAACTGGACAGATGTGGCCGCGAGGCCTCATGTCAATGAATGCTGAAAGCTGCCAGGAACTACAAGAGGCAAGAGAGACACTGCGCCCCAAGCCCTGCTGACACCTTGATTTTGCACTTCTGAGTTCCACAACTGCCAGAGAGTACGTTTCTGTGGTTTTCAAAGCCATCAACTTTGTGGTATGTTCGTTGTTATAGCAGCCACAGGAAACCACCGCAATCAGCACAAATATGTCCCCAAAATGAAAGCAAAATAAACACGTCTTCACAAACAAAAACAAAACTCATTGCTAGCAGACCTGACGTAAAAACAAAGGAATGACCCAATAAAAAAAACTGAAGGGAGCCATCCCAGTTAGAGGATTATGATCCAGACAGAAGCATGTAAATAAAGAAGGCAGTGACGAGCAACAAATGGTAAGGGTGAGAGCTGATATAAATGTTGACCGCACAAAATAAAAACAGTAATGTCTTAAGGCCTATAAACAAAAGGAGGAAAGGGGAAAATATGTGATCTCCAGTCATCACTAGAATAGTAAAAGAATTATTTTTTAATTAACAGAAAAAAATTTTGCATAAAAAATAGTTGATTAATCCAAGAGAAAACGAGAAATAACAAAAAACCAGTGCTATCAATTAGAAAATAACAGTAAGACGGTACATGTAAACCAATTATACCAGTAACTACATTACTACAAGTAGAAGATGGAGTTGGGAAGTGCTCCTTCTTTCCCATTAAATACAAAATTTAAAAAGTTACAGACCAGCCTCTCCATCTGCTGGCAAGGGTATAAGACGATACATCAAAGCACTTCCCTTTCCTGTACTGTCTGGCCGGTTTTTGGTACTGAAGTTATGCTAGCCTCAAAATTCTGTAGGCACGTTAATTCCCTCTGCTGACACCCCTGCCCCACTGTTTTAAACAGACTTTTATGAAAGTCAAGGACTCCAAAAACACCAAAACCAAATAAATAAAACAAAGACAGTGTACAGAAATAAACTATACCAGATTTAAAACTGCTGTAAGTTTATAGAAATTTTAAGTGTAATCTCAAGACCAAAAAATTATCCTGAAAAAGTGCTTTTACCCCCATGCTCCTGACCAGAGGTCAGCAAATGGAGGCCACAGGACAGATGCAACCGGCTACATCTGCGGTGGCCCTGAAGCGCACACTCGCTCAGTCCTGTCCAGCATGGCTTTTGTGCTGGGAAGACAGCCCAAAATGCACAGCACCAGGACCTTCACACAAAGGCCAGTGAGCAGCAGCAAAACTGCTGCTCACCTCCATCTGCTCACAGCCTGGTACAGCCCAACCCCGCAGAATGGGGTGTGTGTGTGTGTGATAGGCAACCGGGGTTCAGTACAGGGACCATCAGGTTGTCCCCACTGCCCTAGCCCTGCACACACTCAAGCTTTTCTTCAATGACTTCGCTTTCTGCTTAAACCAGGGTCAATGTTTTAAAGACAGAGCTTATCACTCAATCACCTTTCATCAACTCTGGGAAATCCTGTCACTCCGTCTTCTAGCCTCTCCACTCAGTCCTTCTGACACGCTCGCTTCTCCTTGATCTTCTCATTCTAACATCTCTATTTCTTAACCGGGTCTGTTTCCCTGTCTCCTTATGTTTGATTCTGGTTCTCTATCAATGTTTTACCTGCAATTTAACCTGAACTGTGTTCAAATGCCATTTTTCCCCCATTTAAGTTCTAACTGGTTCTTTCTGTTCACCGAGTTATCTTCATGGCCCTCGCACGGGGTGACTCTTGGTCATACCTGCAGTTACTCCAGACTGGGGGGACCCTGGGGACCCGCACTGATAGCACAGGTCTCCACGGTGCCCACTGCTGTCTGGCTGTCAGGTGCCCAGGGACCCCGCAGACTGCAGACTACTTTGCACGGTGCCTCTCATGATGGACCCCCGAGAAGGGCAAGTAGTATGAAGAAGAGCCTTGGACAGCCCTAATGGTTACATGTCCTCAGGAAAGCGCCCCCTTCCCTGAGCCAAGCAGAAACAAACGTCCTCCTCGCTCAGTGAGGGGACTACTTCCGTCCCCCTGGTTGCTGGGACCATTAGCCTCTGGAGGAACCTGTGTCCACACTGCCTGCCCCCATATGGGCTGTTTAAACCCACAAACACCAAAAACCTCCCGGACACGCACATCATCAGCTCAACGGCCAAACGTGCTGGGTTTTACACCACCTTCAGATTTACCTGCAGATATTTCTCTTACTTTCTTGCAAGTTCAGTTACATATTTTTTATTGTTTTATTCAATTTTCTAGCATTTTATTTTTTTTAATCTGCAGGGTTTTATGGTTACCTAATACACCAATTACCAGAACCCAAAATGAACCTGTAGCATTACAATCAATTACTCTTGTTGAAAGTCACCAATTAGGACAACCATTTGCTACTTTGGACCTACCAGCTACTGTTCCTTCACAGTTTGCTTCCCCTACTCCTCACAGGCCATGGGTGACTCGCTAACTCCAGTGAGGATGGAGAGCACGGCTCAGGCCTCAGCTGATCAGCAGACTCACCTCCCTGGCCCAGGGACGGAAGCTGAGTCCAGTGAGAACAAAGCACAGGCCTGCCTGCTCTGCACAGGGGACAAGAAGGTTCGTGGGCTTTCCTGGGGAGTGAAGATGGGAGGCTGGACGCTGATACGAGGGGCCGGACGTGCAGAGGCACAGGGGGCAAGTGTGACCTGTGACAACACTGAGGAAGCGATGCAGAGTCCAGGAAACACAGGAACTAGATCCCAGTCCCAACCCATGGAAGCCCCCAGACCAGAGGTCCTGGTTTTCAGCCCAGAAGCCAGTACCTTCTCCTCCTTCTCTAAGTCACTGCGAGCTGGGTTTGTTAGCTGAGAACATTCTTGTGAGATGGAAAGTTATATGTTCAAAGTTCAGTAACAGAAGCAAAACTGAGCTTGCTTACCTGGGTAACCAATTCCTTTGGCATTCGCATAGGGGACCCCAGAAGAACCAGGGCTATAAACAGGATTCATGACTTCAAGAACTGAAAGGCACAGAAAAAAGTGATTTAGTCAGACACTTCTGGTCTCTAGAGAGCAGGCAGTAGGAGCCCTTCCTCTCTTCCTCACAGCACAGAAAAGTGACAGCGCAGTCCCAACCGGTGCCACCAGGCCACCGTCCACTTCCCCAGACAACTGCTGCAGTCCGTCAGAAGCTAAGGAAAAGTGTCCTGTGTTCCTGCTTAAGACAGGTTCAAGAAATCTGCAAATAGCCCAAATGTCCTTATGACAAAGAGCAGTTAAGTAAACCAGATCTATCCAGAACATGAACTATCACGCAGTTGCCTTTTAAAAGGTATCTAAAAATCTAAGACTTACGTAATGTTAAGTGAGGAAAAGAGGGGTACAATACTGCATTCTGCACTATGACCCCAAATTTGCAAGCATCCGTGTGGGTCTGTGCACCCCCAGGCCAAACAGAAACATGTCCGGGAGGAAATAAAAGTGTGAAGTGGATTGCCTCTAGATGGGGTGGGCTCAGTGTTCTCTTGGCACTTTTCTCTACCTCTTACCGTCTATTAAATGTACATGTGTTTTCTAAAAAAGACAAATTAGCTACAGTCCAGCAACCCTATTGCCCAGTGTTCCCTCTCTCATAATCTTTTCCTCCTGAAAAGTTCAAGAACTGGTATAGCTACAATCATGATTTACCCCTCCCCAATAGAAATAGGATTATCCTTAATATCTCCAGCAAGCTCCTCTGAATTTTATCACCCAGTGTATTCTTAAAATGCGAGCTTAATTAAGACTACCCAGTATTCCTCATCTAGTAAGTCACTCACTGAGTAGATAGTAGTAAAGAATAAGGCAATCTCCAATTTAACAATGAAAACAGTCTGGGGTTGGGGGTGGGGGTGGGTGGGGGGTGTGTGCAACAGGAAGTTCACAAGAACTCTCAAAATTGTACTTTGCTCAATTTTGCTTTGAACCTAAAACTGATCTAAAAAAATAAGGTCTACTTAAATAACAAAAATTAGAACACATAGAATGCACGTGCGTTTACTTGTTTAGCGTTCCCTGCCACATCCCCGACTAGGGTATACCCTCGTGCCAGCAGGGAACAGAGATTAATGCAGTACCACCGGCACCGGTAACAGGATCTGGCACAAAACAGGTGCAACTACCTGCTGACTTTCCAAAAATACTCTAGGCATCAAAGTCCATTTCAAAGACAAAATACAAAACCGAACCACTTCAAACTTTCAGCTCACCTGACTCATTCAGAATATCAACAGCAAAGCAGTTCCGTTCACAAACAATTGTATTTAGCCTCTGTAAAAAGTTCCAGCCCACATCAGGAATAAACCAGGGACATCAGTGACTGTGACATTCACTACCCGACTAACGGTGTAATTTTTTTAAACTTCTAAACCAGAGGCAGATGCAACTTGGCCATGACACCTACAACTGGAGCTGAAGGCCAAGTCTGGGCCATGCTATCTGCAGCCACGAGACAGCTTCCATCTGGGCCACTGAAGTAAGGAAATGCAACGTTTACTCCAGGAATATCGGGAAACAGGGCTTGTCTGGAGCCGAGGCTACAGGTGGGGAATCAGCAAGGGCGCTCATGGAGACACAGGTAAGGTGAGAACTATCACGTGGAAAACCGTCACTGTGGGGCTGAGATGTCATCTGGTCGCAGCGAAACGCATGAATAGCCCCCAGCATGACCTGGCAGTTCCTTTCCTGGGTGGAAGTTGCCCAAGTGAAAATACACATCCACACACACACACTTGTACTCGAATGTTCATAAAGCGTTACTCATAATGGCCAAAAATGTATGGACGCCACAATGACCTGACAGTTTAACCAACAATAAAATTCCACTTTACATTTGCCACTGAAAAATTTATAGACTTGCATTTGAATTCTAAATACCATTAATTCCAAACTATTCAGAGGTTACCTTTCCTGAAAATGCTTGTACTTCCCCAGAGGCTACTAATAACTATTTCCTAAAGTGATTAAAAAGACTTAATGAATGAAAATAATTGATGAAAGAAAATGCTGCAGTCCCCTCTCCAATTCAACAAAAGGAGTTGCACCAGGTAATACAGACAAGGCCAGTCAGCTCCTTAAGTTCAGTTCAAATGATGAGACTCCCCCAAGACTCGGTGCCTCAAGGGCAGGGAAAACGCCTTCTTCACGTCTCCCTACATCTTACCAGTACACGGCACAGACATGGCTCACAATTGTCTTCTGAATGTTCTTTTTTAAGAGTTATTTTTATTGTTGACAGACAGAAAGACAGAGACAGAGAGAAGGGGCAGGGCCCAGAGCAGTCTCCATAGATGACAGCATTAGTTTTCTATATATTTTCACTGCACAGGTGGGCACAGGGCTGTGCAGGGCAGGAACTGGGCCGGGAGCCTCCTGCATAGGCCCCGGCAAGAACTGAACTGGGGGCACACCCCAGTTCAGCATAGTGGTCCACATGGGCCGGGGCCGGGATTTAATCCTTGGGCTCTGGGGCTGCAAAGCGAGAGCTCAATCCGCTGAGCCATCCCAGCTTCCCCTGAATGTTCATAAATAAGAGAACTATCCAATAGAAAATACAGGAGTTTCTTTTTTTTTTTTTTTAATCTCATTTAGAATTATTGAAGCCTACCTGTTTACTGGTTAGTAAATATGAAAGCTGAACCCACCAATCAACCTTAAACAACACTGACAGTCTACTTAACATTATGTGCATCCTGTTGTGATGAAATCCCTCTGTATTATCTAAGGCGTACTGCTACAGAAACACTACAATCTGAATCTCATGGAGCCTATGTCTAACTTCCAGTTTACAGGAAAAGACAGGAGCTGGAGGAATACACTGAACAACACATGAGGCCACCAGACAAACCCCGAAGATGGGACTTTCTAGAGTAAGTGACACAGTTTCTTCAGTAAGTCAATGGTCTGAAAAAAGGTGGAGGGCTGGAGAGAGTAGTTCTGGATTAATACAGATTTAGGCATAAAGGTCATAGGTGGATTTTGTTTGGATCCTGATATACATTGAAAAGAACTGTAAAAAGGCCATTTTAGAAGTTTTTGGATACAACTGGATATGGGGCAGGTATCAAATGGCATTAAACTGCTGTTACAATTTTGTTAGGTGTGATAATAGTATTTTGGATATGTAAAGCTGTATCATTTTTAGAAACATACTAAAACATAGAAGGATAAAAATGACATGATGTTTATCATTGAAAGTATTAAAAAAAGGGAAACTAAGCAAAATGCTAATCAGTTACACCGAGATGTTGCATACATGGCTGTACATTGTATTGTTATGTTTTAAATTTGCATAATGAAAAAGGGGAAAACCTCAATCACTACTCTGGCTGCGATTCCAATGCCCCTGGACACTCAGAAGCTCCCAGTATCTCAGTCCATTTTGGTCTGGACCATGGATCCCAATTCCAAGGCTGGATCCAGAGGGTATCACTTTTTTTTTTCTAAGTTTCCCATTTGGAATGACTCCACTGTCAGAATTCCTAAGACTAGATTGACACCTGCCTCAGAAATATCAGATTTATCTTAAAAAAAAAAAAAAAGTCAGCGAGAATTCAATTTTAAAATTCAATCATAATCAGAGGGAAAGTGTACTTAAAACCTTACTTTCTCTAGTTTTAAAGCATGACATCACCTAAGTAAAATTCCCACACAAAAAAGTAATTATAAAATTTTAAAGGCCTTATACATTAGCATATCAGATCAACAAAACTAATCTCAAGGGGCTCAAGTTCTATTTCTGAGACATCAATATACAAGAAACCCTATAGTACAATCAACAATGGTCATTCTCAGTAATGTCTGGTATCAACAAGAAGAGTATATAACAGGAGATAGTTCTCAACTCCCCAGAACTTTACCTTCACTACCAAAGTTTTCTATCTATTGGGAGAAATTCAGGTATTTCTGCACAGAACAAATGAAGAGACTTCAATGGTAGAGAGTGAAACACAGACATGAGAAAAAAAAAACTATTACTCTGTTATACTGGTGTACTGTTGTTTCCAAGTTGTTGATTCAAGAAAAGAAGCTGTTTATATAAGGCAAGTTTGGCAGATAAAAATTTCCCTTTAGAAGACAGAACCACAGTAGCTTCAATATTAGAAAATGTTGAATTGTCCGATTCTTGGCTGTCAATGAAAAAATAATCCACTACTTCTTTACTTAACCAAAGTTTAAAAATGGGTCCCTACGATTGCTAAAAACAAAAACTTCTAGCTTTTCATATACTGTTTGGGAAAATAACCTCAAATTATACCGGGATGACTTGAAAATGTAAGGCGTGGGGAACTAGTCGAATCTCTTCATTTTAAAAAATTTCCCTGCATGCCAAGACACACCCAAATATTGTAATGTATGACTTTAATGACACATTAACTCATGCATTAAGTGCACACTTATTACATAGACGGTAAAAAAGAAACATCCTGCTTTGTGAACAGGTTGCAAATGTGCATCTCTTTTTCAAAGTTAACCCAGACTGAGCCAGGAAACGTCCTTTTTGAAAACATGAAAAGCCTTTCCCAGCCTGCGGGCTAAGCTTCTGCCAGGCGAATGGAATACTTCTTACTTTGTGGGTGGACAAAGTCAATAGTGTACACACTCGGAGCGATTAAAATCGTAAGACACTAAACCGAAGCTGCAGGAACCACCCGCGGCCTCCCCATCTCGCATCCGTTCTTCCTGATCTGATGGAGAGGCCCACAGCACCTTCGTGTGCAACGGCTCCCCACCTGGGCCGCACCTGCCCGCGCCCGGCGCCGCCTCCCGGCCTCCGCGACCCCGGGCCCCGGCCCCGGCCCGGCCCCTGGGACAAAGCGCGGCGCGATCCGAGCGGCGGGCTCGACCTTGGCGCCGCCCCAGGCCGGCCGCACAAAGCGCCGCACTTCCGGCCGGGGCCCGAGCCCGCTCCCCGCTCCGCCCGGGGGGCTCCCGCCCGCACTCACCGCGCCGCTACGGCGGCGGCCCGGGCCTCGGGGACCAGCGCTCGCTGGCCCGGTGCGGGCTGGGCGGTGGGGCTCTGCGAGCGCAGGGCGGCGCGGAGGGCGGATCGGATGCGGGCCCAGCGCCGCGAAGCCCCAGTCTCCGCAGCCCGCGCGCCCCGCCCACCTCACTTCCGCCTGGAGCGCGCCCGCACGTGACTGTCACGCCTTCCGGTCTCGGCCGGCGCCGTGCGCGCGCCCGTAGGCGTCCAGCGGCGGCGAGGACGCGCGCGGCGTGAGGAACGCGGAGGACGCAGAGCCGGGGACGCCTGGCGGCTCGGCGGTGCGGCCTGGCCGAGTGAGTCCGGGGGACGCTCGTGTGCGCGGCCTTCCGCGCCCACTGATGCGCCCTGGAAGGAAGGACGCACCGGAACGGGATCCTAACGTTGTGTGATAAACATCGTGTGAGAACAATGGATGTGATTCTGTAGTGTTCAAAGAGCCGACCGATGGGGCGAGTGCCTCCTCACCGAGAGCGCGCCTCTGCGCACATGCACAGGTCGTGCACAGTGAGCCCCGGCATCGGCACCGCGCTCGCTCTGCCAGCCACTATCTGCGGTGTTCTGCATTCATTAAGTCATCCAATACGCATAAGAAGCCATTTCACAGATGGAGAAATTAAGGCAGAAGGAGGTGGACAGATTTCTTCAGGAACGCACCACTAGGAAGCGAATCCAAGATTCACACCCCATCTTCTGGCTTCAGAGCGCTGGCTCTTTTTTTTTAATTGTTTTTGACAGAACTGGCCCCCAGTTCAGCATATGGGTCTGCACGGCCGGGGCCGGGACTCGGTCCCCGGTCCCCGGCGCTGCAAAGTAAGCACTCAACCTACTGAGCCATCCCGGCCTCCCCAGACTCTTAAAGAATTCCTGGCTTCTAGCTTTCCCACGTTGACCCCACGAAGGAATATATCTGCCAAAAAGGACTCCTCCTGGGGGTTAACAGGGCACAAATCCATAGTCTGACAGCCAGTGTTTACAGAGGCTGTAACGCACACTGCACATAGGGGAAAGCCAACCCTCCTGTATTGAGTGCCTACGATCATACTTTGACTTAAGGGCTGAGGCCTCCCTTGTGCAATCAGCGGTGTGCAGCTGTATCCTTACCGACCAATCAGAACAGCTCAGGAGCAAGGACTAGCGATTCTGACCAATCAGGACAACGCAATTAGGACCTATCAAGCTACAAATTTGGATTCTTCATTTGCATAAAAATGGACCGATAGGGACTACGGCAGGGCAGGTACTTCTCTGTTAGTGAGCTTTCTGTTTGGGGAAGATTGGGAACTTGCTTTCGGTTTCCCATGGAGGCTGCATTTCTCTTTTCACCCAAAGGAAGTCTCTCCTTTTGTTGCACCCCTAGATTGGGGACAGCGACCTTTTGTTGATGCTCGGAACTCCTCTCACTGTCTCTAACAGTAATAGGAGCCACAAGTTCCCTTCCTGAGCTCAGAGTCAGCGGATCTGCCTTGGAGGGAGGTGGAGGAGTCCTGGGGTGCAGGCTGGATTGGGCTATGTGGGGAGGGTCCCGCAGGACAACCCTGTGGGACCTTACTCAGCAGAAAAGAGCCCAGGCAATCTACCTGCCCTGACCAAGCAGAGAACAACCTGATGGGGGGAAACCAGCCGTTACAGTTCCTGAAGACTCTTCACTCGGCATCTATGAGATCGATCCCAGTGCAAGTTTAAAAAAGTAGTTGCAAAGGATGTGATTTCTAGCACACTGTAAGTGCCGATAATTTTAAATAAAACTGGAAGTTATTCTTTAAAACATCTATTGGAATATGGAGACCATGGTAATTTGATTCCTGCTATTTTCTATTTTAAAAATACATAAGTAGGAAACGGGGATGGCTCAGCGGGTTAAGTGCTCACTTTACAGCCCAGGGACTGAGGATCAAATCCTGGCTCCGGCCCAGGCAGACCCACATGCTGAACTGGAGTGTGCCCCCAGTTCAGTTCAAAAAAACAAACAAAAAAACCACCAAAAGATAGCATAAAAATGCCATAGTAACTATTATTAATACAATCCCCAAATCTCAAGGTCTTCACAGAGCAGTATATTTCTCACTTAAGCACCAAGTCCAAAGCAGGTGGAATCATCCAAAAACTCTCACACACACATGCACACATATACATGAAAATTCAGCAATAAGCAGTAATCATAATGAGGAAAAAAAATATCATGTATTTAAATAACTATTTAGAAGAGATAATGAGGGGAAGCTGGGATGGCTCAGTAGGTTGAGCGCTCGCTTTGCAGCCCTGGGGACCAGGGATCGAATCCCGGTGCCAGCTCATGTGGACCCATATGCTGAACTGGGGTGTAGCCCCCAGTTCAGTTCTTGCTGGGGCTCATGCGGGAGGCTCCCGGCCCAGTTCCTGCCCTGCACAGCCCCATGCCCACCTGTGGAGTGAAACTATATGGAAAACTAATGCTGTCAACTATGGAGACTGCTCTGGGCCCTCCCCCTTCTCTCTGTCTCTGTATCTCTCTATATCTCTCTCTCTCTCTCTCTCTTGCTCGCTGTCAAAAACAAAAATAAATCTTTAAAAAAAAAGAATTGTGCAAGATCTGTATAAATAAAAGTTTAAATAACTACCAAAGAGCACAAAAGAAACATGGAGAAAACCATCATATTCTGGGAGAAGTATATTTAATATCAGAAAAATGTCAATGATCCCTAAATTAATTTATTAATTTAATACAATTCCTATAAAACACCACTAATTTTTAACTACATAAAGCGATCCTAATATAAGGGGGAAATCAACAAGAAAAACCAAAAGCAAGAATACCTGCCAGGAAAACTTTGAAAATAAAGAGTAATAGGAAGGGGTTCCTTCACCACCACCACCATTCCCCCAGATAAGAAGACAAATTTAAAAGCCCCAATCAATAAAACAAATTACTTGACTCAAATTACTTGAGTTAAAGTGTGCCATATGATGGATTGGTGCTGCTTCTGAGACAGAAGCTTTTTTCCATGTATCATCATCCACCAAGTAGTACTCATGCCCACGTGCCAGGATCCAGCCTGGGTGAACAAAGTCCCCGAGTTCGAGCAGTGGGAATTAATAGACAGACCAAATGGCCAGCCGACTGTCCTCAGTGGGAGCAGCCCAGAATAGCTTTATTCAATTACTTATTTAGTAATTGAATATTACTTTACTATATAAGTATTCAATTACTTATATAGTAAAGGTTTACGTCATTACAAGGAGCAAGGAAAGACAAAAAGGGAGTTTTTCAACTACAGCAAAAATTACTCATTAACTGAAGTACAGTGCAGGCATTTTGTTATCAGGAACATGCAGACCCTTCCCCATACGTTCCTTTCTCATCCCACAGCCTATGGTCTAACACCTAGCGCCAGCTGTCTGACCTTCATGTGAAGCTGCATGTACATATTTTTTTAACTAATCACCCAATGACACCCTGAGGGAGATGAAAGAGGGGACTGAGGCTTTGCCATCAAGGCACCCCAAAACCTTTTCGTTCAGGCTCCGCACCAGCTCCCTACACCCACGTATAATCTCTCAGTGACTAAGAACAAGAGAGAGGCCTAAATGGTGTATTCTCTTTAGACGATGGTAGAAGACAAACATCTGTTCTTCAGTAACAGCATCAGAGGTTTACTCTGGTTACTGCCTTTAGAGTGATGGAGGAAATAAGGCTGCACCATGACCATATTCACCCTTGATTCACTTCCAGCCCCCATCACTTATTACTTCCTTGAATATATATATCTTTTTAAAAAGTATTTATTTTGTTATTTTGACAAAGAGAGAGACAGAGAGAAGGGGGAGGGCCCAGAACAGTCTCCACAGTTGCACGTCATCAGTCTTCGCCATAGTTTCATTCCACACAGTTGGGCGGTGGGCCCAACCAGGGGCCTCCCACATGAGAAACTAGTCCTGGCTAGAACTGAACTGGCGAGAACTGTACTGGGGGCCTCCCACATGGGAAGCACACCCCCAGTTCAGCATATGGGTCTGCGCTTGCCCAGGGCCAGGACCAGGACTGGATCCTCAGACCCGGGGGGCTGCAAAGCGAGCGCTCAACCTGCTGAGCCATCCTGGCTCCTATATAGATCTTTACCCACCAACTTTGGTGGATGCTATAACAACAAGCTTGTCCAATCTGCAGCCTGTGGGCAGCCTATGGCCCAGGACAACTTTCAATACAGCTCAACACAAATGTGTAAATTTTCTTAAAACATTGTGAGATTTTTTTTGTGTGAACTTCTTTCTTCTTCTTCTCTTTTAGCTCATCTGCTATCAGGGTGTGAGTGTATTTTATGTGTAGCCCAAGACAATTCTTCCAGTGTTGCCCAGGGAAGCCAAAAGGTTGGACATCCCTGCTATACAGGATTATGCTGACCAAACGTACCATTCATTTAAAACAAGACAGTACTGTTTCTTTTTGTATTTCTCAACCATGACGTTGTTTTAATATAAACGTCGATTTTGTCCTGTTTTTAACTTTTTGCAAAAAACTGAATGCGGTTGTTCATTTATCACAAAGCTAATAAATGCATGCAGTAAAGCTACTAGTGTGACAGAAGAAGCAGCTCCATTGATTTTATCCAGTCAGGACCAGCCTTGCTGAGCTAGTGATGATCAGACATGGCCCCCCTGCGTGTTTGCAGCAGCAGGGAATTCAAGAGGTTATTGCTAAGCCACTTTCAGTATGTGGGAGCCAGGAGGGTCTCGATGCACCCGAGCTACTGAACAGGCGCGCCTGGACGTTTGCTTCCATCAGGTGAGGAGTGTGGGAGGCAGTGACTGTGAGTGTTACTGTTATTTCTACCATCATTCCTCCCACAGAGATTCTTTCTGCCCTACATTAAAAAAATAATGAGACCTGGTCCTTTTCACTAATAAATTGCTATTTACTAGAGAAGGTCCAACCATTACTTGAGAATTAGGGAACAGTCTAACTTCATTGGCAGCCAGTCTTAAGTTCTCAATAATAGGTCCTGGAATGTATTTCGACCAGAGGCATGGCCTTCTTGCAGAGAGGCTTATTGTGCAGCACCCTCAGTAGTCTAGAGTCTATTAATTTCATTTATTGGATCCTTCAGAGGGTCATGAACCTTGAGAATGGGTAAAATTGATGCAGAAATTGAATTATTCCCTTTTCATTTCTGAGAGTATGATGATGTATTGGAAAGTCGGGATTATTTAAAACATCTCTTCTAATGGGGATACTCTTTAGACAAAAACAGTATTAACACTAAGATGAATGCTTAGAAATTCAGGGATATTTACCCTTATGAATTTTAGTTGCTTACTTAATTGGTGTAATTTGCTATACATTAGTACCATGTTCATAAGGATTTCGTCCTATTATCCATTACAAAGTTTACAAACAACTAGTTACGTGGTAAACAGGTTATTATTCCTCTTTGTAATTTTGAGTATGATTCTAGTTCTATACATGTTTACGGAATTTCCCCGAAAGTCCTATTATGACACAATATTTGAATGCCATCGGTAGAAAACATGTATAAGCATGTAAGACTATGGTTCTAGGTTAGCCCCCTTTAACTCTTCCTAGATGTAGAACATCTTGGGAATTCTGAGAAGATGCCAGGGTAGACATTTTGAGATTAATAAATATTGACCCTTAGAATTGTAGGTTCATGGATTGGCCTTGGCACCACTCAGTTAGATATAATGATGTGCCATCTGTCCAGAACAGTTAGCAGAATAGCCTATTTAGTCACTAGTCATCAGAGCTCAACAAAGATCTGACAGAGAGAGACAGAAACAGAGACAGAGAGAAGGGGGTGGGCCCAGAGCAGTCTCCACATTTGCACGTCATGTTTTCAATATGGTTTAGTTACACACAGGTGGGCAGGGGCCTCGCAGGGTGGGAACTGGGCTGGGGGCCTCCTGCGTGGGAAGCACACCTCAGTTCAGCATATGAGTCCACAGGGGCCAGGGACTGGGGAGAGATTCGATCCTCGGTCCCCAATAAATCTTAAAAAAAAAGTACAAAGCTTCTAAAACTTGCAAAATCCCTGAAGGGACATTCCATTTTCATTGCAAGTGCCACTAACTGGTTAGGATTTAAATTTTATATTTCCAGCTGACTCACAACTGGACTTGGTATTTAACTTTAAAGGTCTGGATTACCTATCGTTCTATGTTCTATTCATTGTTGTTCTGATTTGTTTAATCTACTTCATTGTCTAGCTATTCGATGTTCTGTATCGTCAGGTGCCTAAAGCCCCCTATAAAGATTTGAGCAATGGCTGTACAAAGGATGGAAATGCCCTTTGTGTTTGTAATCCACATTGGTTTACCCCCAATCTGAATATCTTTCTTCCATTTCCCCTAGTTTTCTTGAAGTTACAGACAGAGTACCTTTATTTGTTCTTTAACTTCTCCAGAATTGTTTGTTTTTGTTTTTTTTTAAGATTTGTTTTATTATTTGAAAGGACAGTGAGAGAACAAGGGAGAGAAAAAGGGGGAAAGCCCAGAGCAGTCTCCATAGTTGTACCTGATTAGTGTGTGACATGGTTTCATTCCACACAGGTGGATGTGGGGCTGCTCCGGGTGGGAACTGAACTGGGGGCCTCCTGCATGGGAGGCGAGAACCTTCACCTCCATCCCTGCGGTTACAGCTGTGCCGCAGTTTGAACCCTGGACCTCAAGGTTGCAAGGCAAGCGCTCTACCCGCTGAGCTATTCCTACATCCCCTTCTTCCCATTAATTTATTTACTCATTTATTACAGCAGAATGGACTCTGATATATTTATTTTATACTGTTACAGCTGAATACAGTGTCATTTATTTGGTTGCTCCAGTTCTAGGTGTGGCCATTGGGAGCTCTTCCAGGTTGACGCCTGTGTCGCTTTTGTCCTTTGAGCGTTCCTCACTTCTATTGCTCCAGACTCAGCGTATACTGTCCCCTGCTCCAGCTCTGTGGTCACGCTGAATCTAGAGGATGGAGTTTAGAATAAGGTGACCAGATTTTAATATTGATAAAGCGGGACACCATTGACCGGGAGGGAGGGGGTTCTTGATTAAAAATTGGGTCTATCTCCTGCCGTTCCCTAGCTTGTCGTGCATTCTTTCCAAAAATCGGGACTTTTTTAAAACGCCGCGGGACGCGGGACAAATTGTTAAAAATCGGGACTGTCCCGCCAAAAGCGGGACGTCTGGTCACCTTAAGAACAGGGTGCAGACAGCCCCTTTGCAGTTGAAATTTAATCCTGCACTTCAGTTGGGACGAGGATGCCCACCAAGCCCCGTCCCTTCTGGGTCCCTCCCCGAACATCTCCCCCCCGCCGTCGCTCAAGTACCACTTGGGGTCCCGGGCTGCGCGCGCCAGGGGAGGCGGGGCTGGCGCGCGCGCACGCGCACCGCGGAGCAGCAACGGATGGGTGTGAAGACGTAGAAGCGCGGCTGGGGAGGCGGGGCTTGCACGCGCATGCGCACCGCTGAGGAGCGCCGGACGGGCGTGAGGACGTAGGAGCGCGGTGGGCTGAGGTGCGGACCCCGCGGCGACCCCGCGCTTCCCTCTTGCCTGGGCGCACGGCGGTTGCCGCCGCCCGGTATTCACAGGTGAGGGATCCGTCCGGTCCGGGCGGGGGCCCCCATCCCCGCGCGCCCCCCTGAGGGGTCCACCCCGCCGCCCCGGTCCCGGGGGGCCCTCCCGGGGAGTCGC
The DNA here is from genome assembly GCA_004027555.1 of Craseonycteris thonglongyai. Taxonomy (NCBI): domain Eukaryota; kingdom Metazoa; phylum Chordata; class Mammalia; order Chiroptera; family Craseonycteridae; genus Craseonycteris; species Craseonycteris thonglongyai. The sequence goes on along the minus strand of PVKE010007371.1, from coordinate 3,579 downwards.
CCCCGACCCCCGCCTCGCAGGTGCCCCCCGCCGGCCGCCACGCTCCAGGCCCGGCCTCCCTGTGAGCCGCGGCCGCGCCCCGGGCTGTGCCCTCCTTCCTTCAGGTGCCGAGTGCATCTTTTCCCGTTTAAGCTGCTCGCTGGACCGGATGGGAAACTCGGGAGTGTGGCGGCATGTCTGCGGCAGGGGCTTCGGGAAGGAGCCGGCGGTCCTGGGCGCGGCTTTCCGGGCTGGGTGGAGGGAATGGGCTCGTTGGGGCGGCCTCCGTGTCGGGGCGTCCCGGGGGGTGTGGCCGCTTCCCAAGGCCCTGGACTCCCGGCTCCTGAGAACCTGGGCTCGTTCCCGGACGGGGAGCCTCCCAGCCAAGCGGGGGTGTCTCCGACCCTCTGGCTTCCCTGGACCCCACACAAAATACACTTAACGGTAGTGACAGCCCACGAGCTTAGCCTCTGCCAGCGGTACTAGCGAGAAACGCGACGGGTGATAAAATGCGTCACCTTACGGGAAAAAAAACTTTGTGAAGTTACTGTTTCAGATATCCATATGCGGTTTTAGTTTTACGTAAATTGAATTAATAATAATACTATTCTTTTACATCGTCTGAAAAAGAATGTTATTTCAGTCATTCATCATATAAGAAAAAATATAAGTTATAGTGCTTTTAACTATGGTCTACCTTATCGGCCCGCCGCACTTTTCGCCCAAGATGCAAAAACGATATAGTGGCCCGTCGCACTAAAAGGGTTAAAAAATAAAATCGCAACAGAATCTCCTCATGCTTTAAGAAAATGAACGGGGGAAGACGGGATGGCTCAGTGGGTTTGAGCGCTCACTTTGCAGCGCGGGGACCGAGGATCGAATCCCGGCCCGGGCCCCTGCGGAACCATATGCTGAACTGGGAGCTCCCCCAGTTCAGCTCTCTCTCTGTCTCTGTATCTCTTTCTCTCTCTCTCTCTCTCTCTCTCTCTCTCTGTCAAAATAAATAAATAGGGAAAGCCGGGACGGCTCGGCGGGTTGAGCGCTCACTTTGAGGCCCCGAGGACCGAGGATCGAATCCTGGCTCCGGCCCAGGCGGACCCACATGCTGAACTGGGGAGTTCCCACAGTTCGGTTCTCTAGCTGTCTCTATCTCTGTCTCTCTCTCTATCTGTCAAAAGTAAAATAAAAATAAATATGCACTGAAGATAAAATAATTACTCTCTATAAATATAAAAAGATATAAAAAAAAAATATATAAAAAGAAAATGAACGAATTTGTGTTGGGCTGCCTTCAAAGCTGCCCTGGGCTGCATATGGGCCAGGGGTTGCACGAACTTGATCTTTTTTTTAATTTTGTAAATTTATTTTTATTGTTTTTGACACACACACACACACACACACACACACACACCCACACACACCCACACACACCCACACACACCCACACCCCCCCCACCTGAACTGGGGGAGCTCCCAGTTCAGCATATGGGTCCGCACGGGCCGGGGCCGGGATTCGATCCTTGGTCCCCGGGGCTGCAAAGTGAGCGCTCAACCCACTGAGCCATCCCAGCTTCCCAAGCTTGATCTTAAGGAAGGAAAGTTCCTGGGTCTCATGGTGGAAATCATATGGGACGTACAGCCCATAATATTTACTGAACAAATTAATGACCAAAATATCTCTGTGTGTGTGTGTGCTGTGCAGTGGGAGCGTGAATGCTCCTGTTACTGGTTCCCTTGTGCTTGAGATTGTTCCCTAGGTCCATGAAGTTCCTAACCCTGGGCTGCTGGTTATTGATAAGCAGAAAGGATTGGGAAGAGACCCTCAGGCTGCGCAGGTGCTTGTCTGGGCTACCCTTGTGCCTGGGTTTGGTAGTGATTTCTACCTGAGTCCCCACCCTCACCCACCCAGCTGAATGGGGCAGACTTGCAGGACACAACACTGTCCGCCACACTGTAGGCGGCCAGTAAATGCTTAACGTTGCTACCAAACCCGAAGACAGCACTTGACCTCCAGCAGAGGCAAGCACTGCACACCTAGTTGTGCAGTACAGAAATTAGAACTGTTTATTGGCAGGGCACCAAGCTAAGAGAACAGGAAGGAAGCTATTACTTCAAACCCGAACTCCCCCATGGTTTTTAGTCAAGGTGCTTTAAAGGTCAAAATTGAGGATTAGAGGTCAGAAGCAAAGCTGATTAGTTGGTTCTTGAACAAGCTTTAGCAGTTTTCCTTAGTTTGATTAATCTAGTTCCTGACATCATCTTGTGTGGAATCTTCTTAATTGTTAGGTGATCTAACTGGGTTGAGGAACCAAGATTCTGTGTGTCAGTGATGTTATCTTTAAAGCAAAAAGCAGAAGCTAAACATCCTATGACCATTGTTACACTGTAAGTGATCATTGCTTTATGCTTAACCAACTATATTTTTCTATTATCTCAATGAAAGTGTACTTTTAAACATTTTTCCTGGAACTTGCTTTGCAGGCAGTCCTCCAAACATGACTTACATACTTTCTTAATCTTTGTCTATGAGGTGCATAGCATCCAAAGCAGTCGAAACATTAGTTAAAGCTTGAACCTATATCCTCGTACTCTGTTAGCTAATACCTAAACATGTTTACTGTTAACTGTCGGTTTCACTGAAGGAGTCTGCAGAAAAACAACTTAGAATCTGACAACAGTTCTTTCCTGACATTATATTTTGAATGGTGTTAGTACATTCTGTAAATTTTCTGATTATCTCAAGGACTGAATTTATGAAATGTGTACATCAGTGATATAGAAAGACAAGTACCCTTGTAGACATACTTACTATTCCTTGGGAATATAGGTTTTTTTCTTGAGTCTAGATGATTTGCTGTGCTTCCCCACTTGCCATCCTACATTAGTACTTGGCTTCTTTTTCCTTTCCTCTGCCCTTTTCTTCCTGGATGTCTAAATAGATTAAAGAATTATTTTAGGGGAAAGCCGGGACGGCTCAGCGGGTTGAGCGCTCGCTTTGAGGCCACGAGGGCCGGGGATCGAATCCCGGCTCTGGCCCAGGCAGGACCCACATGCTGAACTGGGGAGTTCCCACGGTTCGGTTCTCTGGCTGTCTCTGTCTCTGTCTCTCTCTCTATCTGTCAAAAGTAAAATAGAAATAAATATGCACTGAAGATAAAATAATTACTCTCTATAAATATAAAAAGATATAAAAAAAAAAGAATTATTTTATTAGTGTCAGTAACTACCAAAAACTTCAGCGTACAGTATACTATTGAAAATGTAGGGGAAGCGGGAGGGCTCAGTGGGCTAAGTGCTTGCTTTGCAGCCCTGGGGACCAAGGATCGCATCCTGGCCCCGGCCCGTGGGGACCCACATGCTGAATTGAGGTGTGCTTCCCATGCAGGAGGCCCCCAGTTCAGTTCTTGTCCCCCAGTTGGGCCCCTGGCTCGAGGGGGCGCACCTCCCATGCAGGAAGCCCCCAGCCCAGTTTCTGCCCTGCAACACCCCAGCCCACCTGTGTGGAATGAAACCATGTTGAAAAATTGATGACGCACAACTATGGAGACTGCTCTGGGCCCTCCCCCTTCTCTCTGTCTCTGTCAAAAACAATAAAATAAA
>PVKE010007370.1:0-50848 GCA_004027555.1 Craseonycteris thonglongyai | reverse complement strand
GGAGGGAGGTGACAGATATGTTGGTAGGAATATAAAGGAGGTTCACTTGTTATTTGGTCTCTTTTGACCCAAAGCTATTGGCTGAGAATTTTTTGCAAGAGAAGTACATTAAGAGAGAGCAAGGTTAACGTATAAAATTGGATTTTTAGAAAATGGAAAAGTAGAATTGTTCAAAATTGTTAAGTGACCAATTGAGTGTTGTGGTTACAAATTCGAAGGGAATTTATTCAGTGAACAGCTGACTGCTTGCTCTGGGCCAGATGCTGTGCTAGTCGCTGGTGATTACTTCGTATCTCAAAACCTCACAGTGTTGTTGGGAGTGCCCTTTCTTCCCAACTTTTAGAAGTTGTGTTGTTGACGGTGGCAGGAGTTGAATTTAGTTGAGTTCAGCTCTCATTTCCTAAGCACTTACATGGTGCAAAAACATTTTCTTTGGCATCACAGAATTACATTCAAGTCCTATAATTCATTACCTTACCCCCTACAGATACTACAAACTCCTTAGAAAAGCTCAACATCTAGACAAGCCAACACTCATGACCCACCACGTGAGGCCTTGAGCACCAGCTTTCATTGAGCCAAAACTATTGGGTAAAATCCACTGAGGAAGGTTCTTTGAGCTTGCCCTTTGATTTCCTCTTGACCAGAGTTTTATTTCCTATTTGAAATTGCTCTTTCTCAGAGAGGTCAGGACGAGGACTACATAGGAGCGGGGCCTGTGTACAGGAAGCAGCCTCTCCAGTAAATGGACCAAGTAGTCTGTGTGTGGTTGCAAAAATAGAGAACCCAACTCAGTGTACAGGAAATTTAAAAATGTATCAATTACATGTGTCACTGAAAAGTACAGAAATAATGAAATATGCCTACTGTTGGATCAGGACTCCGGCATCGTCCTGGTAGGTGTCTCCCTCTCTGCCTTTTTCTGTGTTGGCTTTATCCTTAAGATGGAAAGATGTAGCTATCAACTCCCAGGCCCCCGATTTCCATGATTTTGGAGAAGAGGGAACTTTTATTCCTCCAACCGCCAAAAGTCTTCCACTCTAGTGGACTCAACGTAATTCTCATTCTCATAGCCCATGAACTAATCACTGAGGCTAGGGCAATGCCAGGGGCTGACTGGCCTAGGTTTAGAGCTCTAAGTCAGTCACTATGGCAACAGGAAGGCGCTTTGGCTATCTGATTTAGGGCAGTCAGGACCTCCTCCCACTTTGCCTGAGGGTGGGGCTGGGCAGAAGTCACTGTATTAGCATTGTGTCAGGAAGCAGGGAGAGGGGATTTTGCCAGGAAGGAAAGCAACCGTATACACCACAGGGTGTCCCTCCCAAACTGGAAAGATTCTGACTCACCCACGAAAAAAAGGCAATAATATGGTGACAGGTACCTGCGGGAACGAAATGGTGCCTTCGAGCATTCTGTAAGAACGATCCAGTAGACAATAGGAGTGCCATTCCTGGGATGCTTTGTACATGTACTAACTCCGCAGAAGGCCAGAGCTCAGGATTTTCTCACTGCTCTGGGTGCCGGCAGCAGCCCCCCTGGTCAAGATAGGTATTGTGAGACCAGCTGAGCTATAGAAGCATGGAGAGTTCTTTAGATGAATGAGTTTCCTCATTCATCTCTGTGACATTTGTTACCTATTTCATCGCACATCCCCCTCAACATCAAAAAGGAAAAGGAAAAAAGAAGATGGTTGTAAGGTCAACAGCAATGGAATCCATGCACTTCCCTGCAGCCCCTACTCAACACAAGTATCAACACCTTTCCAAGAATGGGCAGGCCCTTTCTCGTCACTGTCTTCTCTGAAGGAAGCAAGAGGATTGCCACCTGCCTATCAGCCGCTCATCACAGCGATGTCAGGGCGGACACACCATGAGGACAAGAACTCTGATTTGGGAATCATCTCAGCTGGGTTTCAGACTTGGCCCAAATGTGGTGTCAACCATGTGGCTTCAGTCCTTTAACCTCTCCGGGTCTCAGTTCCTCCTCTGTCCACTAGCTAATGTGGCCCTATTAAGTGTTAGGATCCTAGGTGTTTATGATCCGAGATAAATTTCCCTGGCGAAAAGTTTTAGTCCCAGTTCAAAATGAAAAAGACCATCAAGCTTAGTACGAGTGCTCCAGGAAACAGAGTGCGACATGGAGGTTTGTGTGAGGCGTTTTATGGAGAGTACTCTTGGGATCAACACTCATGATGGAGGGAAGGAAGTGATGTTGGAGGAAGGATAGGTTACACTGCAGTACAGTCTCGATGCAGGCTTCAGCCATCATCACACAGGGAACAGTAGAGCTGGATGGCATCTCCGAGCCCTACATGGGGCAAGAAAGCTGGGATTTTAATCAACATGGCATTGAATGCAACTCCTCCCAGACAGAGGGCCTGACCTTGGGCAAGGCTGTTCTTTCAAGCTATTGGCAACTGCCTGGGAGGCACTCAGTAATGAAGTTTCAACAGCCAACCCTCCTGGAAACCAAGAGACTGAACGCATTATCCTGATGGGAGCTTCGGGATCCAAACAACTGACCACAGCGGCCACTGCCTGTCCTACTCCCACATCTTCAGGATATGGGGACCGGGGCAACCGGAGGCCATGTCTCTTTTCTGTTTTCATTCTCTCTCCCCATATGCTAACCCAAGGTACCCAACTTTTTCTCTAGTGATTTCCTGAGGGGACACTAATCCTGAAGTCCTCCTCACCTTGCTTTCGTCTGATACGGTGATTGAGTATTAAGTCAATTATGTCAACAGCCCTCAGAGGAAAGCCATGCTCCCTGGTATTCCAAAGAATGTCCCTTTGACCCTTGTGAGCTCATGCACTGCCCTTTAAAGGGCATTTTGATTTATCCCCAGATAAAAGGAATCTGATGCATTAAATGTTACCTTTCAGAACAGCTCTACCCTTACATATCCTTGTAATGGTTCATGAACACCATGTGTGATATTATTAACATTTCCTTAATTTATACCTGGAGGAACTGGAGTTCGGCAGCCTTTTTCTGGAGGGATCCTCTATCTAAGGAGCTCTCTCCTACCCATTGCTAACAGTGAGGAAAAAAACCTTCTTAAAAGCTGAGATAACCTAGCTAATTTTAATATTTGTTTTTCCCTTTCTTTACCTGCTATTTTTCTCTGATTTAACTATTTTAGAGTTCACTTTTCTTATATTTCTGTCCTTTGGTTTTGAACAAAAGGCACGTTTTAAAAATATCTAATCAATAAGGAAGATGCAATTCCATTATGCATCACTTCCCTTAAGAGGACCTATTTTAAACTTGGACTTCCTGGAACTAAGATATCTAGAGGTTTATCAGAAATAATTAGACAGTTTGAATAAAGAATATTTGCAGGTCCGTAACTGCCTCTATGGATATACATTTATACAAAGCCATCATAAGAACGCTCTTAAAGCTATCCCACTTGAAGTGACTTCCTCATTTAAACAGAATCATCCTAGGTTGTTTAGGAAGAAGGATGTAGAGGCAAAAATGTTGCTGTTAGACTCAAAAAGGATGTAGAGGCAAAATGTTGCTGTTAGACTCAATCAGGAGTTTAGGAGAATTTAAATGTAAATCTGTGTTAGAAGACATTTTTCTGGCTGAGGGAATCTTCACCATTATAAATCAATTTTTTTTTTTTTTTTTTTTTTTTACTGAGTGTCTATGCCCAACATTGCTCATCATAATAGGATATATCAAGAACTACGTTTTAAAAAAATGTCCTGACCTTGGGCAATCTCACTGGTGAGAACAGCCTAGCCCACGACATAGTTAAATCTGAAATGCTCTAAGTCTAGTGGTGGATCTGGGAGGGAGGGTGTGATCCCGGGCTAATGTATATATGAAAGCTTTTACAAAAGGGTTAGGAGTGAAGCCTTTGAAAGCCCCAGTTGAACTGCAAAAATATTTTCTGGGAGGAGCAGTGTTTTAAGTGTTCATTACTCTTTAATGTCTTACCTATAAATTATTGATTAGACTGCTGAACACTGAGTTGTTCTTGAAAGGAAGAGCCGGCAATGGGTCGGGTGAGCTGAGAGGAAGGAAGGATGCAGAGAAGGTCTGAGAGCTGGTGGCACCACAGGAGGGAGGGCAGGCCTGGGGGAGAGTCCCGGGGGCATTGACCCTTTGTCAGTGTGGACAGAAAGGCTCAAAGAAGGGAAGAAGAGGAAACCAAAGGAAAGTCTCCCTAAGAACATCTCTGCATGTCCAAATTTGCAGATTCTCTGTTGAGTGACCAGGGGTTTGAGAAGTATTATAGTCTCCCGGGTCATTTCAAATAAGCCAAAGTCCTTGGCATAGTCATATCTGTATGGGGGACTTGGTGGCCCCACCCTTCTTTGCTCATTTTCAGCCTTTACAAGTGCTAGAGAGGATATAGAGGAAGATGGGAGTCACAGCAGAGTGACCCAAGACTCCCAAGGAGAAACCTAGAAGAGTATACAGTAAGTAGGTGACCATTAACAGTAATTACCACTAATTGAACAGGTATACTGCCTGGCACTGCTGTATGCATTTATGATCAGAACCTCATTTAATCTTCAGACTCACACTTTAAGACTTGGTTATCCCATTGTATAGATGAGGAATATGACCTGCCTGGAGGTTGTATAACCTGTCTTAAAGGAAGTATTTGAATAAGTGCCATAATTTAGTCATTGAACACATAATTGAATGAACCGGACAATTAAGAATGTTTCTTTGAGAATGAAAATTACCAAGGTTATCAAGATTTGTAAAGTACTGAAGCTCTGAGAAGGTCCATTCATCTAAGTTACCTCTCTTGATTCTCACCACAATTCTGCAAGAACGACTTTATTTTTCCTTCTGCAGATAAGAAAATGTACACCTTGAAAGGGTATGTGACTCTCCTGGGATTTCTCAGCTAGTAGGAATAGCTGGAAACAGGATTTGAACCCGAGTGTTTGAACACCAAAGCCACCTTTGTTGGCATCTGAGGCTCCAAATCCAGGAGAAGGAAAATAATCACAAGGCTGACAGGAAAGGGTGCCCTCACATGGATGAACAGAGTTACAACGCAGAGAATTGGTTCCACTTTCCCATGATTATTTTGCGTATGGATCTCTAGCCCCATTAGCTCGCCCTTTTCTCAAAAGGGAGTTTGTGTGTGTGTGGAATTCTGGTGGACAGTAGGGAAGGGGGACATCAGCACAGGCAGCATCCTACCCTGAAACCAGGCTTACGCAGGGGATCTCAAGAATTAGAAGGAGAAGCCAGCAGCATCTCTGGGGCTTGTGGAAAGAGGAAAGGGAGCAGAGACCAAGAACAGACTGCAAAGGAGGCATTAGGGCTTTGCTGGTGAGATGAGAAGCCTTCCAGAGTGCATGCTACTGGGGATGTTAGCTACCCTGGCAGTGAGGCCCTTGGGAACAAGACCCTTCAGCTAACCTCCCCACAAAGCCAACCCCTCTCTTGAAAAGACCACCTGGAACACATCAAGATAATGCGGTTTCTTGCTGCCTTTGCCATTGAGAGCACCAGGCCTATCCCCTGAGCCAGACTTTCTTCGAATGGAAGAACGAGAAGAGTTGCTGCCATGGGAACACAGTTCCCTGGCCCTGTGTACCACCCTGGAGCTGGGGAAGATCTCTGGAGAAAGTGATTCCTCACCTACTTCACCAGGGAAGGGAAGTCGCCTAAGACACACAGATGGAGCGGAGCCTTAGGGAATGTTCCTTCCAGCCTGCAATGGCTGCTGGAGGTTACCATGGCAACCAGATTGCTTGCCCACCAAACCATGAAGGAGGGAGACTGGACTGAGGTGCAGGGTTGCAGAGGAGCAGAGCATCTCTGGGCTCCCCCTGGGGCCCCTTTCCTGGGGTCTCTGGCAGGACTGACTGGGCATTAGCTCTTTTCCATGAAAGGACAGTACTAATGAAGCAGCAGGACAAACCCATGAATAGAGAAAAATAATGGGTGGTCGCTGTCAAACTCAAGAGTGGCTTTGTCATTGGGACACCCTTGAATAGCTTGCGTCTTACATAAATTTCCTTATCATGGTCTCTGTTCTTGCGTTCCCTTTGGGTGCATCCCTTAGCTTAGAGTAATGTCTCTAATATTCAATAGGTAAATTTTGCCTCTTGGGGGGAAAGCGAATGGAAAGCTGAGCTGAGAGTGGTTACAGGAGAAAACAGGTTCAATAGGTTCAAGTTTGAATACTCAAGTTATGTATGGGTGTGTGACTTACATGATTGAAATTTTGTCTAAACCATGAAGGAGATGGAAAATAAATGGAAACAGAACAGTTTTAGGAGCCAAAAGTCATAAATTCAAGAGTCCCCATACTGTTGATAAGAAGAAGTATGCATTTGGGTGGCAGTCCTCAACCTTTTTGGCATCAGGGGCCATTTTCCTGGAAGACAGTTTAAGGAGAGGCGGGGCAGGGGAAGAGATACACAGCAGGGTTCACAATTGGGGTCACGCTCCTATGAGAATCAAATGCCACTGCTGACCTGACAGGAGGCGGAGCTCAGGCGGTCATGGGAGCAATGGGAGCGGCTGTAACTACAGATGAAGCTTCGCTCACTCACTCTCCTACTACTAACCCAGCATTAGAGATCCCTGTGTTAAAGCACAACATTTGAAATCAAAGGCCTCTGGTCTGCCCTCCCTGCCCCATCATTTATCATGTCTACTAGTCAGATCTAGAGACTAAGGTGAATGAAGCATGAATAAAATGACATATAATTGATTAGGCTTTCTTTAGACAGCTTTAGTGACACATAATTGACATATAGTATACAGTGTATCATTTGATAAGTTGTGACATATGTATATCCCCTGGAAACGATCAGTACAAGCAAGTGAATATGTCCATCACCCTCAGGGCTCCTTCTACCCCTTTGTGATTTCTTCCTCCCATGCTTTGCTGCCCCCCCACACCTAAGCAGCTGCTGGTCTACTTTCTTTCAGCATAGATTCATTTGCATTTTCCAAAGTTTTATATACCGTATTTTCCGGCGTATAAGACAACCGGGCGTATAAAACTACCCCCTAATTTTACAGTTAAAACATAGGTTTAGGCCTATATTCGCTGTATAAGACTACCCCCGAGGCTGTAGTCTTATACAGCGAATATAGGCCTAAACCTATGTTTTAACTGTAAAATTAGGGGGTCATCTTATACGCCCGGTCGTCTTATAGGCCGGAAAATATGGTAAATGGAATCAGACCAGACTGTATACTTTGAGAGGTGGGGGTCTGATTTCTTCCATTCAGTATAATTATCTGACATTCATCTATGTTGTTTTGTACACCAATCCGTCATTCCTTCTTATTGCTGAGTGTATTTCATTGAACAGAATTACTGAAATTTGTTTATCCACTCATCTGTTGATGGACATTTGGGTTGTGTCTAGTTTGGGAATATAACCAACAAGCTACCATGAACAGTTATGTGTAAGTCTTTGTACGTACACATATTTCTTGCTCTTGGGTAAAATTTGAGAAGTGGAATGGTTGGCTCATATGATAGATGTATGAGTATGTTTAGCTTTTTAAGAAACTGATAAACTTTTTTTGCAGAGACGAAGCATTTCTTGATCATACCATCAGAACTATTCATAAGCTCCATTTCCTCCATGTCCTCACCCACGTTTGTTACGATGAGTCTTTATTAACTCTAACCCTTCTAATAGGTGTGCAGTGGTATCTTGGTGGGCGGTTGGTCTTTTTTATTGCTTTTCCTCTAGTTGGGTCACTTTCATTGCCTTCTTGGTTCAGAATTACAGCATCACTTGAAACATAATGAGGGTGGGTAGTAAATTAAACCAGTTAACAGGCCACATGGCTAAATTTGCATTAATGAAAATAAGAAATCAGACTTATTTCACCATCATTTTACTGTCCAAGAATGATGCTAAGACACGGCAAAGTGACATTAGTACAAGATGCTGGTGGCAGATGACATTTTATACTCTTAGGTGATGATGATTACAGGTATTATTTATCAGGCTATATATCAAACACTGTGCTTGGAGCTTCACCCACAGAACAACACAGTGAAGTAGGTATTATTATCCCCACATAGCAGTTTGTGAAATGAACTGAGAGATAAAGCAATCTTTGCCCAAGATCACTTGGGAACAAGTAGAAAATGCTTGGCCCAAAGCCAGCCTTGGGTGCAAAGCCCATGTCTTAACTGCTGTGTTTTAAGCTTTCCAGGTGGTTATGGATATAGAAGTTGCTCACCTCATCATGCCATCTAGTCATTGGAATAGGGTAATAAAAATGAAATTGAGAGATGCTGGGATGGCTCAGTGGTTGAGCTCTTGCCTCACAATCGCGAGGTCTGGGGTTCAATTCCCAGCCGCTGCCCATGCAAACCATATGCTGAACTATGGTTCAACAGGTAACCACCAGAGATGGCTCAGCAGCGAAGGTTCTTGCCTCCCATGTGGGAGGCCCCTGGTTCTGTTCCTGCCCAGCGTGGCTCCACATCTACCAGTGAGGAATGAAACTACCGGTATGTCACAGCTAATGATGCACAACCATGGTGACTGCTCTGGGCCCTCCCCCTTCTCTGTCTCTCTCTCACCTTCTCTCAAACAATAAAAATAAATCTTTTTTTTTAAGGTAAAATAATAAATGAGCTAGGCTGTGACATTCACTGCCTCACTTCCTGCCTCACTTCATGCACACCTCAGGCCTCACTGAGGCTGGGAAGAACCACCCAAATTGTGAAATGCAATGACTTTGCTACCTAGGTTCCGTAACGTTAATGTTTGCTACAGATTCCTCTAGAATCTGTCAAGGGAAGACCACTGTTGACTTGTATAGGAACACTGTGACTTCATAAATGCTGTCTTCAGTAAGGTCATTACCCTTTCCAGGGAGGGAGAGGCTGTGTCATACCTATTTCTAGCACTCTCTTTTGTGTACGTACAGCATGACTAGATTATCAGCAAATGGATCTTAGGACAGGGCCCTACCAAAAAGGAGTCAAAGTCATGTGAAAGGGTCAGAGGAAGAAAGATCAAGGACTCTGTGTGGGAGGGGCGTCACAGACACACTGCACAACAGACAGAAAACAGGCATTCATTTATCAACTGCATTCCCCACTGTCGTGGGGAGTAACTCATATCCTGTGACATTGCTTTCTGTCCTTGATGATCTCAAATACATGAAAATATTATCAATCAGCCTTTCTGAAAAATACCAACTAATGAGCCACATTTCCTCTTCCTGCATTTGTCTGTGTTAGCAGTGTCAGTGTAAACTTTCCGAAAATAGAAGCCAGCACATTTCTTAAAACATTTTTTTTGATGAGTGGCCCTCCCCACTTTCCCTTTCCTATTATTTTCCATGTCTCTAAGGAGAAAAATAAAAGAATTAATCAAAATTCTTTCCAATTGATTACACTTCAGCTAATGTGTTTTTTTTCTTTAAGCTACCTTTCCCAATTGGGGTTATTTCCATAACAAACTAAAAATAACTGGAGTGGCAACATTAATAAGGACTTGGATGAAAACATGCTCAATACATTTTCATAACCTATTCACGAGGCATAAAGGAACATTCAAAGATGTTAATCATTGTCATGAGACGATCAGAAAAACGATCATTTTCAAATGCAGTGTTTATTAAATGCTTCCGTGCATTTAATTATCCCTGCAGCGTTCACATGGGACAGACTTAATTGAGTCAGTGGCAGGGTTTGTGGAGCACCACACCCAAGCCTCTGGGAGACAGAGAGGGGAAAGGGGGAAGAAGCTAGTGTATGTGATGGACCAGCCCAGGCCGACCGGTGGAAAGCCTGTAAAAGGACATAGTGGAAAATTCCGATGTAATGACATCCCAGGGCAGGTACACAACAAGGACAAGCCCATAAGTAAGGCACAGAAAGGATTTCAGGGCGCACGCCCCTGAACCTAGGCCTGGAGAACGTGCTTTTGCTGAGTAGCAACACTAGGCCTTGTGCAGTAGGGTAAAGTGTTTCTGGATGCTGGTGGAGCCTCTTAAAATGGAGAGAAATTTTCCTGGTGTCCATTATTGGGGGTCCTCATCCCTGGGCAGGCTACTGACTATCTCAGCTGACCAGAGCACAACCCTATGCCAAAGGAAGGCTCCATCTGTGTCTTTGGAAAGAAAAACATCCCACACAATGTCTGCGGAGCTTTGCTGAAGCAACAGTCACAGGTATCAGTGTAATCTAAAAGCCAGACTTCATTTACAATCTACAGTGGTGGGAGCCCTTAGATATGATTTCCAGATCCTCACACAGCCACAGATTTCAGAAAAGATTCTAAACTATTCCATTGCTTTGCAAGCAATCTGGGAAAGTCCTTAATTACTTTTTGGGATTTAGCTGCTGATTTGAATGCCGAATAAAGAAAGATCAGAATTCTTTGAAGTTGAACAGGTCCAGCCACACGGAGGAAGTGATTTAGGAATGTTATCGTGAATGTGTTGGAAACATATTGGCAGAGAGAGATGAAGACTGTGTCTGTCCATAGCAGGCGTGGACCGCAATGATCGCAAGTAGCTGGTGTGACCACTTTATCCACAAGTCAGGAAGGGAGCAGTTCTGTTCAGAGTAGGCTCACCAGACATTTCATTCTAAACGAGACAGAAAACAATGGTACTGTCCCATTTCAAATGGTACCAGCTCAGCCCTATTCAATCAAAATCTCTGCACGAGGGGCCCGGGCTTCAGTATTTTTACAAAATATTCCTTTTACAAAATATCCCTAACAAGAAATACTTCATGGAGGAGAAAAGGCTGGAGCTGGCTCATAAAAGATGAACAGGAAAAAAGGGCAAGAGAAGTGCAAAAGCAAAGATGTGTGAGGCAACCAGACAGGTTCTAGAAGGGTGGCAAGTGTGGATTGCGACAAAGAGAGGGTGGAATGGGACTTGGAAGGGAGAGGAGGGGTCCGATGCGGGGGCCTCTCAGGCCAGGCTGCACTCTTAGACTAATGGGCCTGGGAAAATGGGGACCCATCAGCAGATCGTCATTAGGGAGTGACATGAAAGAACCAGAAACTTCATTGTCTGTTTTCTTGAACAATAATTACTTAAAATGTGGATGTGGGCAGGCAGTTTTGATTTCCTTTGTGGACTACCATGGCCCTGAGATTTAGAAGTATGGGTGTTTGGCACCTCTTAACCCTAGGCCATTTTTTTGGTTGGTTCTGACCAGTTCTAGCCTGTTTGGAGATGAAAGTGGAAATAAGACAGAAAAGAGGGGATGGCGGGATAGCTCAACAGGTTGAGTGCCTACCTTGCAACAGCAAGGTCTGGAGATTGGATCCCGGCCCCAGCCCAGGCAAAGCCGTGCGCTGAACTGCGGTGCAGCTGGTAACCTCCAGCATGGCGGTGAAGGTTCTCGTCGCCCGTCAGGGAGGCCCCCAGTTGGGTTGCTGCCCTACGCGGCCCACATCCATCTGTATGGAATGAAACCATGTCACAACCAATAATGTACAACTATGGAGACTGCTCTGGGCCCTCCCCTCGTCTCCCTCTCCCTCTCTCTCTCATCTGCTCTTCCACAATAAAACAAATCTTAAAATATATACAGATAAAAAAATAGAAAAGAACTACAAAATCACTAGCCCTCTTTTACTCCTCCCCCGACCAGGCTGAATGAAAGCTACACAATACAGTTTCCCCCATGAAAATGACTAAGGGTGTAATTTAACAATGGCTCATGGCCTCTGGCATGTTTTCTATCCAATACTATCCCCACCTAACTTGTTCACGGATACATGTGGAGAGGACAGTCGTAGCAGCAAGGAATCTGCCCTTAAAGACCTTCACAAGCTTATCCGTCAAGGTCAAAATTGGGAATAGAGGAGACTGGGATGCCCATTGCTCCACGGAAATGTAGCATGCCATCATCCTAAAGAAAATAGCATTATTCCTGGTTATCCTCAAAAGAGACCCGAGTACCACTTAGAAGTAGGCTTCTAAGTGGTCACCCGCAAAATAATGGAGGTATAAATGAGGGAGGCACTTGGGGTTCTAGATCAAGCCTGACACCCCACCTCACATTCTGAAACTTGATGCATAGTCAGGGGAAGTGACAGGTCCAGCCACCATTCCATTTTCCTACCAAGTGAAAACCCACAGTAAGATAACTATAAATGCAAAATGATCCTGGGGACAGGTGAGGCACCAGAAAAGAGCTAACCCTTTTCCTGGCCCACTTTTAATTGTGTGGGTGTGACTGGTAGCAATAGTAGGACAGTCATGATGAAACGCACCACCTGGGAATCCGCGATCAGCTGGATTCCAGAATAGTCACTGGCCTACAGTGGCTCTCAACTCTAGCTGACCATTAGAATGACCTGAGGAGCATTTCAGAACCTTCCCAGATGCCAACTCAGACCTATTAAACCAAAGTACCCGCAGCAGGGGCCTAGGCACCAGTATTTTTGCATACTCTCCCTTTATAAATTGATGGCAAACATGGTAAGATGTCTAGGCCCTCCTGAAGATGAGTGACAGTATCATTCCCTTCGTAACAGCAGTGAAATGGGATGGAAAGACTAAGTGCTAAGACTGTGGGCTCTCCGGACAGCTCTGTAAACGGAAGTCCCTGATCTTTCACGTACCACTTACAGCCAGACAAGTAGCTGAACCTCATGGAGCTGCGGCTCCTTCATTGGCAACATGAGGATAAGGCGGCCCTTTTTGAGAATCAAGGTGGAGGCGTGAAATGCATGTGTAGTGTTTGTCACATGCTCATAGGAGGTGCTCAACCCAAACTGGGTGTAATAGGAACATCACTCGAAAACAAAGAAAGATGAAGAAGTAAGATGTAGAGGCCCAAGGCACTGCTACCAACTACACATGAGCGTTACAGACTCACCAGGAAAAGTGCTTAGACCCGCTGGGTCTAACTCCTCTGCAGACGTCCACAATTGGGGAAGTTTGAGCTGGCCAGCCTCTGAGGGAACTGTGGTCTCTAACATTCTGTATTCAAAGAGCAGCAAGAGTGTGGAAAGGATCAACCTCTTATCAGGAATCTAGTGAATACCGGTACTGTCATGTGGTGATGGTGGAAAAGAAAGAACCAGAAGAAAAGGTATACTAGCAAACAGCCCTGTGAGGTGTGGCCCCTGAGCTACCCTCTGCCCTTCTCTGACCACCTCTGAAATAGAAGTCAACATCTCTTCTCCAGCGCCAACCAACACCTCCACCTCTACGCGCCGCGTCTGTCCCGTCCAGCTAGGTACTTATCAGGCATCACCAGGTAGTGACCTGCTGAAGGGATATAAAAAGTCCTTCAGGAGGAATCAGAAAAGCAGATGCTTCCCACCACCCCAATATGACCTGGGTGGAGGTCACAACTTCTCTGGACCCCAAGCTCTCCTCTACGAAATGGGAATGACAATAACTACTGTCAAATAACAAGTGTTTAACCGAGTGAATAGGAAGTCTAATTGGCTTTGTTCAGTGATGCGTGCATGGGGCGAGGCATCCCATAGGAGCTCCAAGGACCTGCATGAAATGGGAAGCTTTTCTAGGTAGCAGAGGACAGGGACAAGGAAAGGGGATTAGCTCATCTTTCTTTGGGGGATGGAAGAGGTCTATCGGATGGATTAGCGCGCTACAATTCCGGATTGACTAGTTAAGGGTTACAGTCCTGGGAGAGGCTAAAACGGCAGCTATGTTACAAATGAAGCCTTGGTTTGCTGTGTGGGCCGAGCATAAGCAGCTCCATTGTAAACCTGTTGTCTGTTTTTTCTTTAACCTTCTCATTAGTATATTTCCCTGCAGTCTAGGGAAGGTAAATGATTTGGATTTAAAATTAACTTTAGGAACTTTGAAATTATTTGAGGAAAAGAAAATGGAAACTCTGAATCAACTTCGGGCAGACTTTTAGAGACCAGAAATGTATCAATTCCATTTAAATGAGATCCCCAATGTTTAAAAATTGCATTGTAAGCTACAGGTGGCCTCAGAAAGTTGAAAGTTGTAATGCCAATCAATAGAACTGAAAGCTCAGCATAGATGATTGACAAAAAGAAATCCCTTGTAGACTGATGCACAGTCTTGCAGATAACTTAGGGTGACCAGACGTCCCTCTTTTGGCGGGACAGTCCCGATTTTTTAACAATTTGTCCCGCGTCCCGCGGCGTTTTAAAAAAGTCCCGATTTTTGGAAAGAATGCATGACAAACTAGGAAACGGCGGGAGATAGACCCAATTTTTAATCAAGAACACCCCACACACACACACACCCCGGTCAATGGTGTTCTGCTTTACGAATGTTAAAATCTGGTCACCTTAAGATAACTTCAAATTCCATTCCAGGGTTCTCCAGGTTCCCTGGTACTCAGAACCAGCCCTCCTGTTCACAGCAGTCTAAGGAATGTATTACTACACATTTGCATAAATTAACATGATCAAGAATGCAAAATTGTCCTATTATTATGTAAGCAGCCTCAGTTTAAACAGGCTGTCAGTCAACTGCCTCCAGGCTTGGCAGCATCTAGTTTGTTGGCAGATAGAACATTCCAACCTGCTTTTTCCCGTCCTGTTTTCGACAAACATTATCATAAACCAGGTGCCTTTTTGAGCTGTCATTTCGTCTCAGGCATCTGCCTTCACCTATTAAGAACTGGGGACATTATTTCAGCAGCTAATTCACCAAGCTAAATGAACATATAAATTCAATTCAGCTTTCCATTTCTTCCAGCTGCTAATAGAAGGAGCAAAGTCAGTAATGTCTTATGAATGGATGATGTGTGAGGTTATGTCTTCATGAAAAACACATGTCCGTGCAGATTGTTACAGCCAATTATGACAAGTCTTACCATTTTAAAACATCCACAACACATCCAAAAATGTACTGTATTGTAGCTGATCGTTCTGAGAGTTTGGTTATAAATGTGAAATGTTGCATTTTTAAAAAGATTTTTTTTTAATGCATTAGCAACTGGAGGCAAATATACTTGAGTCACAGGATGTGTCCCCTAGCGCCCCCTGTGACGCTCAGCACCTGACGGTGACCGCATCTCCCCTCAACGCCCCAAACCAGGACATTCTTCAGACGAATGACCTGGGGGTCTGTGTGAATACTTACAAACAGGCTTTTTTCAAAATGAATGGGAATGATAACAGAGTGTCTCAGTTGGGACTTCTTAGATTTTTGAAAGAGAAATCTGGGGTTTACCACCTACCCAGTCATCTCCTTCCTCTAAGAGCCATCCAAACTGAAATCATGTGAGTTACAGCACTAAGCTTAAGGCGAGTTTTCACTCAGAGCTCTGTGACATTGACAACAACTACCCTTTCTGGAATCAAGGTGTCAGGCTGGGCTGAGGTCAAGGGTCAATGTCTGCTCCATTATCAGGATGAGAGCTTTCTGTAAATGGAAATGCCAATACACTTGGCTGGGAGCTTTCGTGAAATGGTTAACAGTTAACATTTCCCCCCAACCCAAGCTGGAAGCTGAAGGTGACAAGACGCTGCCTCAGAGGGTCACTCCTTCCCTATGTGACAAGCTCATTAGTGAGGGCAGGCTGGTCCTGAGTGGTGGGACAGGCTGAGAGTCAAGTCTGTGAGGTGGAAAGAAAACAGATGGGGAGATTCCAGTCCAAGAGGAAGCCATGTGGCATTTCCTAGGCAGCGTGGCTGGACAGCCAGCACTCACACACGGAACAGAATGGCAAAAGGACACAGGGTGGCCAGTCTGACACATATTCAAAGTGCTCCGATTCTGCAGGTCCCTGCCAGCTTATGTGCAAGGAAGGATTGTGTTAATGAATAGGGAATGTGTGAAAAAAAGGATTATCACAAAGCCAACACCACTCTGCTCTCCAGACAGCAGATCGGGGTCTTCTGAAGAGCTGGGTCGGGGAAGAGAACCTTAGGAATAAACCCTAACTCCATGCATCGCTCTCCATGATGTCATTGGCTGATGACCTGAAGTGACCATTATTGCATTCACCGCCTTCTTCTCTGTTCTAGAATATCTACAATGTTCCATGTGTTGTGTTCCAGACCTAGTCCTAGGCCCTAGGGCTGCAGAAAGGACTGGAGGGCCCAGTTCTTGGCCTCGGTTTCCCTGGAGCAGAGACTGCCTTGGGAGTAATGTGAGTAACGGAGACGATGAGACCTGCTCTGGTCTCAGCAGGAATGTAGTCGAGGCTTCCTGGAGAAAAGCTCTGCCTACACTCCCTTCTCTGAAGACTGGCCATTTCCCCCAGGACCTGAAGAAGGGATGGGATATATTCTGGCAAAGCGAGCGCTTAACCCACTGAGCCATCCCAGCTTCCCTGTTCCTTCCATTTTGATAGAGCAAGGCGGGGAGGTGATACAAGCGGAAGAGGAGGGCTCGCGATTCCGCTCCTGGGCGGGTGATGCGATCAGCAAGCGAAGTTACAGAAGCCGGATCGCGTGGCTGGTGGGGGTGGATGTTTTATCCCTAAGCAGCCCTTTTGCTTTCCTATAGCTCCATGATGAGCTAAGGGTCCTCATCTTGGTCATTTGAATTGGAATCCTGAGACATGGTCCCGAGCATTGTACTGAGGAATCCAAGAAAAAAGCTGGGGCTGTCACAGCCTTTCCTACCACACTCCCCTTTTGCGAAGCAGCCAGAGAATAGCTGGCTATGAAAAAAGGGCAGAAAAAAACGGGACACCAGATGGAAGAAGTAGAAATGTGACCTCAGACATAGAGGAGCGACTTCAGGTTCCGACTTGCTGGGCCCCCCTGGAATGGGGGTGCACTTCCTACATTGGGGTCCTTTGACTTGGCTGTAGTGAGTGGGCCAAGGAGCTTCCGTAATGAGTCGAAGCTGACAGCTCTGTGGGGTGGGGAGGGCTGATCCTGTGAGCAGGTGTGGAGACACTAATCTGACAACCTTTCACTTTCACTCCATTCTTTTCAACAGACAGTCCTGGGGGGGCCTCCCACAGCTTCCCTCACCCTGACTTGGGCACAGAGGTTCTCTTCGCTGCCCAGGAACATTTTTTTTTTAAATCCCTGTTGTAAGACCTGGCTCCCATGACCTTGGCCTCATTCGTCCCGCGTTACAGCAACTGCCACTTTTATTCTCCCAGAAGGGCTCTGGGAATGTGATCGGGTGGCTGCTTCCTGAGCCATGAATCAGCACACGGTCACCAGTCCCTCTGTGAGTCCTCAGAAGCTGTTCTTTTGAACGCTCAGCTGGGATTCCTTCATCTCGCGCCACCTGGGGAGGGCTGGGAAGCTGCCGTTTAATCCTGAACGGTTTTCCGTTTGTCATCTCTATGCATGTGTCTTGCTCCCACAGCTATAATCTCCTTGAGCGCAAGGACTCCACACGGTTCTTTTTAAAGCCCTCATGTGCGAGAAGCAGTCCCTCATGAACAAATGACGACAGGGTCCCCTCAGTGCTCGTCAGCCCCTGGGACAAGCAGAGATGCACACATCGGCCGGCCCACGCTTTGGCCCACAAGGCCCTCCTGCCTTCCACCTCCGGGCAGGACTGAACTGGAGGGCCAGCTTCTCAGCACAGGAAGAGAAACCTTAGGGGTCAAAAAGACCATCTTTCAGAAGAAAAAACCGAGGCCCAGAACACGGCACCCTTCCCACATCCTCTGGCTGAGGAGTGGCCCGGTCGGCCTTTATAGAATAGGTAAGTCCCTGCTGCTGGATGAGGAGGTGGAAGCCAGCCTGCCCGTTACCTTCCTGTACTTTGTTACCTTCCTGTACTTTGTGAACGTGGTGGGGAGCCTGGTCTCCTGCCCCTGCTTTCAGATGCTAAGGAGGCTGGCTCACTCCATCTTGGCCAAGCTCCTGGTGCCTGGGGCCAGCCCTGCACTGACCTGAAATGACTGGGCACAGACTTTCCTGATTTACACCCCACCCATGTCCATGTCCCCCCACCACACCCTCTAAGACATTCATAAAATAAGGTGAGCTCACTTCACGACAGCGTCCAGTCTTCCTGGACACACTGCGGCTTAGGAATCAGCTGCGGGGAGGGTGTCACAGAGCGTGTTGCCTGACCCAAGTTCAACCTCAGACAAGGCACATTATGCAAAGCAGGTATGCGACAGACAGTTTGGCAGGAGTTCAGCGACCCGGGTTCCTGGGAACGCGGGCCAGGCCCAGCGCAGAGGAAGCAGTGTGTGCATGAATGGCAACTTCATGGCAGGGAGGGTTGGGCCACATTCTGTCTCAAAGCCCCTCTCCGGACACGGGGCTCTACAGAGTGTCCCGGTGTGAGGCAGGTCGGGGGTGTTTGTAAAGAGGGGTTCCTGGTGACTCAGACCACACTAGGAGGCACTTTCCTTTCCATTGTCTCCCCGCAGCCACGGAAATGAGTCTTTTGAGTGTGCTCCGTGCCTGCAGGGCCCACCTCGGCAGTGGCACACACGCAGCCAGCAGTCGCTGGGCTGTGGCCGCAAATGCAAGCTCCAAGGCCGGGGGGCTATTGTGTGTGTGCACAGCCAACCAGACACCTGGCCCCGATCGCGCTAAATGTCATTGTTGCTTCCCACGACTGTGTCTCTCACCCAGCCATCGTCCCTGACCCACAGGGTGGGATGATGAGCTGTGCTGAATCCATGAAGGGACGAAGGGATGGCTATACCCCCAGACAGCCTCTGATGAACTCAGATGAAAGTGAACACTGTCACCAGGACCAAGCGCTATTCCTCCAGAGAGTATTTGCATTCTCAACGCCCAGTGAAAGGAATTAGAATTGTAAGTACCTGGTAGAGTTAGGAGGGAGAGAAGTTGGGGACAAATCCAGTGACACATCAAGGAGCTCTCAAGCCCAGGGGGATAGGTGATAAGCTGGCACATTATCTGGAGAGGCTATAAAAGCAATAAGAAATCCTACCCACCCACCCCCACCCCCACCAAAAAAGAAATCTGACTCCAATTAGTTTATTTTCATTATCACTCTTACCAGCATTTTTAAACATCATTGATAAAATACCCCTCAGCCCCCCAAATCTTTACCTGGTCTAAATCTTAAGCAACTGTGGCCATTTATTGCTGATATTAATCATATATGTGTCAATGATCACATTTTAATAACTTGTCTTTGAACACACATTGTATTCTATATGACATTTCATTGGGAGGAATCCCAGTTAGGTAACCGGCCTCCCGTAATGCTGACTCGTTCCCCGTGTTCCTTTGGATAGGGAGTTTTTCCCCGTTCAGAACCTGTTGTGTGCGCTGTGGATGAAGTTCACGTCCACCATCTTCGTGGTACTACATGTTCTTGCATTTAAACAGTGGGCTCTATGAACAGTGACAGCACAGTGACTGTACAGATGGGTTTGAATTCCAGTCCTGTCACTCTATGTGACCACTTGGATGGACTTTTTTGGGGGGTGGGTGGGGGAGATTTGGTATTTAAATTTTAAAACAGTGAGAACTTTAAGGTATAATTTTTTGCTAAGTGCAAGCTTTAATTCACACGTGAAATATTTTACTGACTTAATATCTTTTAATATAAAATTAATTCATTTAATAAATAGTTGTTTTGAAACTAAACAATGCAGAAAAAAACCTTAAGATTAGTGGTATGAGTTCCTAGTTGCCTAAATTATACTTTTTGAAGCTCTCTGCATTTTATTCATATTCATTTACTCATTACTGGAAAATTATTTGCATAAAATACAATGATATCAGATTGTAACCAAACAATGAACTTCAAACCACAGGTAGATATAAAATCTTTTGAATAGTTGTGCTTTTCTCCCACCCACCCCTTTTTTTTTCTATTAGTATAATATTTATTTTAAGCTTTAAAAAAATGTTATTATCCTGAATAAAGTTTAAGAGAAATTTTACAATGTTTCTTTCCTGGACATTATTATTATTACCGGTATGTCCCTAAAATGCCCCTAAACTGTATTATTATTATTTTAGTTTTACAATTTGTATTTAAAACAGTTTTGTTGCCTAGAGGAGGTGGCTGCTATGTTCCCACTCCAGCCCACCTCTGTCCTATCAACTTGTTATACGTTTTTCACTTTCTTCATAATGTAAGGGTGACACTGTACTTTCTGTTATCAGGATTTAACACTCTAAGTGTAGTTTGGTTTCACAATGTAATTAAGCTTAAAGCGGTTTACAAGCGTTTTCTCTTTTCTTTGCTCCCACCCCTCCTGTCCGCTTTGATCACTGAACGCAAACCAGTTTCAATGACTCTGTTGACCTCAAGACCCTGTGCATGCCAGTTTCAACGATTCTGTTTACTTCAAAACTGAACAAAGCCGGGATGGCTCAGTGGGTTAAGTGCTTGCTTTACAGCCCTGGGGACCGAGGATCGAATCCCAGCCCCAGCCCATGTGGACCTATATGCTGAACTGCGGTGTGCTTCCCATGCAGGAGGCCTCCTGTATTCAGTTATTCATCCTTCAGTTTGGCCCCTGGCTCAAGGGGGCATGCCTCCCATGCGGAGGGCCCCCAAACCCAGTTTCTACCCTGTGCAGCCCCTGCCCACCTACTTTAGGGTGACCAGACGTCCCGCTTTGGGCGGGACAGTCCTGATTTTTAACAATTTGTCCCGCGTCCCGCGGTGTTTTTAAAAAGTCCCGAATTTTGGAAAGAATGCACGACAAGCTAGGGAACGGTGGGAGATAGACCAAATTTTTAATCAAGAACCCCCTCCCCCCCGGTCAATGGTGTCCCGCTTTACCAATGTTAAAATCTGGTCACCTTAAGTCCTACTTGGAATGAAACCATGTTGAAAACTGATGATGTACAACTACGGAGACTGCTCTGGGCCCTTCCTCTTTCCTCTTTCTCTATCTGTCTCTGTCTCTCTCTGTCTCTGTCAAAAACAATAAAATATGTCTTTAAAAAAAACTTAAAAAAAAACAAACTGAATGTCTGCCTCTGTAACTTATAGGACAATTAGCCTTAACGATTTGTCTTCTCTAGCCTACAGTCTACCTCAGAAACCTGTTTGCATTAACTTGAAGTTACTGCCTCTGAACTTGAAGTCACCACCTTTGGACTCTTGTTTTGTCACCAATCAAGATTTCCCTCTTCAGACTTCTTCACCCAAGACAACCTACCCCCCATCCCCCACCCCCACCTTTTCCTTTGATCTGCCTCTTATGTGCCTATAAAACCTCTGGCCCCCCTAAGAGGGACGAGATGGGGGTTGGACAAGAGTTCCCCATCCTCCTCACATGCTAGCATTTTGAATAAACCTGCTTAGCTTTCCACCAAACTTGTCTTTCAGTGATTGACTTATGAACAGCAAGCAGCCAGATCCTTAGCCTGGTAACAACAGCGTTTCTCCCGGTGTGAAATGCTCTCCTCCTCCTCCTTGCCTTTCTCATTCTCCTCTCTCCTCTCCAACTAGAATATGACCTCCTTAGAACAGAGACTGTTCATCTCTGTACTGTACATAGAAGGTGCTTAAAGAACACTTCCTGGTTTCGTTAATTAATGAAACAACCTACGCCTAAGGCAGATTTCTATTCGAGCATGGAAATCTGACCCTCTCTATGATACTTGGAATGAGAGTGGCTGGACCTTCCCCTGCAGGTTGGCCTCGTTCCACAGTGCCCTGTCCTTTAATTAAGTTGCTATTTTTGCTCAGTGGTACTATGATAGCTCGAGTCAAGTTGCTAAGGGCAACATACCTTTGTTTTTCCATCTCCATCTCCGTTCCTGAAAAAACTACAAAAAAAGATCATTGAAAAGGTTCAGGTGTGAAAAGCCCTCAGAGGAAGAAAAATGCCCCTAAACTATATTCATATGTAATCCAGTTGTAATTATAAAGATCTCAGTTCAACAATTTGAAAAAAAATTTTTTTCAGCTAACACATTAACAGGTTTTAAAGTGATTTCTTTCTTAGTCATTTATACAGTTATTACGTGGTTCTTGGGGTGGGGGAGAAAGAGCCTTCAAGACATAAAAAGATAGATTTCTAGGCTCTATAATTTGCTACCCAAGTTATTTGAGAGAATAGGAAGGACCACAAGTAGCTTATCACAACACTCTTTTTTTTTTTTTTTATGTATGTAAAGATTTATTTTATTGTTTGAGATTAGGAGAGAGAGAGAGGGCCCAGAGCAGTCTCCATAGTTGTACATGGTTGTGACATGGTTTCATTCCACACAGGTGGATGTGGGGCCACACTGGGCAGGAACTAAACCAAGGACATTGTAGCCATCCCAGTGGTTAGCAGTTGTGTCATAGTTCAGCGTATGGGTTGGCACAGGCCAGAACCAGGACTCGATGCCTGGACATCACTGTTGCAAGGTAAGTGCCCAGCCTGTTGAGCTGTCCCAGTGTCCCCAATCAGAGTCCTCTTACGGCGAGACTGACAATGGAACACCAGATTTGACAATCATCAATTACTCCCTTTTCTCAATCCCCACAATTCTTACAGATGAAAACTTCACACTATTTCTCAGATACAACCTTTCACATCTATTTATTAATCAACAGCCTCCTAACTTCAATATTGTCCCCAGTCCCCCAGTCAATTTTACCCCACACCAACAATCAAACCATGCCCTTCATTATATAAAATGCTCCCAAAACTCCTCCTTGCTCAGAAAGGAAGAGTCAGTCTCCTTGAAGAGCCATAAAAAGGCTCTTCAGGGACAGCACACTGCCCTTTCTCATCCCTCATCTTGCATTAATAATCTCATAATTCCAATGCTACCGGTTCAAGGTCCATGTGCCTGACGCATCAAAGGCCAGCATTCAGAAGGGCAGAATTTGGAGTAAGAAAAGATTTATTGATCCAGAAGGTGCCAGCTCAAGAGGATAGGTGGGGAGGCTTCGGGTTTCCACAAATCCATGTTAGGAGAGCCCAGAACTCAGGCTTCTTTTGCGTCAAGGGAAGGGAGAATAGGTGAGGTAAGAAGTGATCTAAATCGCTTTGTTCCTGGAGGGTGCCGGGATAGCTAAGCGGTTCAGCACTTGCCTCGAAATCATGAGGTCTGGGGGTCGATTCCTGACCCCCAGCCCGTGCAAACCCCATAGGCTGAACTGCAGTGCAGCTGGTAACCACCAAGATGGCTCAGTGGCAAAGGTTCTTGCCTCCCAAGCAGGAAGCCCCCACTTTGGTTCCTGCCCTGCATGGCCCCACATCCACCTGTGAGGAATGAAACTATGTCACAACTAATGATGTACAACTATGGAGATTGCTCTGAACCGTCCCCCATCCTCTCTCTCTTTCTGTCTCTCTCTCTCTCTCTCTCTCTCTCTCTCTCACCTTCTCTCAAACAATAAATTTTTTAAATAAATAAATATTTCTTTGTTCCTGGTCCCTGACTCCTACTGATCGAAGTTCAGCCTTGAAGCTCCAGCAAATTTTTGACCAACAATCATTATTTTGCACATATTTGCCCACCTCTTCAGGAGAGACACTCTCTGGCAAGGGGCTGTTCTTGCAAAAACTCAAGCCCCAAGCTGAATTCCTTGAATAATTCGCATTTCTGTAGCAGGAGTTCTTTGCCTGGTGGCCATGAGAGAAATGTACGCTAGGTTTAAGACAGAGGTAGAGAGAGGTAGCATTTTACTCTGTTACACCTGCTCTTGTAGTTCTCTGAACACCCCATGGGGCTTCTCATCTCTGTGTCTGTGTATAGATTGAACTTATGCTCATAATGCCCTTGCTCAACCCTCTTTTCTCTGGCTGATTCCTACTCACTTTTTAAGATTCAATTCAAGTGTCTCCTCCTTTTCGGAAACTGTCTTAACCAGTCAGAATTAGGTTCTGCCCTTCTGTATTCCCTAAGACTTCATTGTCATTCTCTGTATGTTGTTCAATATAACCATGTACATAACAACCCACTACCTTATAAGACTGTAGAAATCCTGAGTTCAGAGGCTGTGTCTTATTCTTTATTTTAATGCTTAGATCCGTGTCTGGCACATAGTTGGTACTTAATGGGTGCTTGTTGAATGAAGGAATGAAGCAAATGAACATATGAATGACAAAATTGTTTTTTCAACTTAAGTATATATTCTTAGAAAAATAGAAAAGTTAAATTATATTTTATTTTGTTACCAGGTTCAGATGCTCCTTGCTCCCTCCAAAAATCAAGAGACAAGGTTGGTAGAAAGAAAAGTAGGTTTATTCAAAATGCTGGCATTCTGGGAGGATGGTGGACTCCTGTCCAAAGGCCATCTCTCTGTTTCCTGAATGTCCAAACGACTTGTGAAGAAAAAGGCAGAATAAAGGAAAGGGGGAGGTGTTCCAAAAATTCCTGGTAAATTTGAAAAAGAAAAGAAGGTGCTTCCCAGCGGTTTCAGGGATAAGGATGGCTCTTATGCAGATGCCAGAAGGACTTCTTCCAAGTCACTGTAAACAGAGTCATTGAAACTGGTGTGTATGGAAAACAGAAATGAGTATGCATAATAAACAGAGAAAACACAGCCATTGAAACTGCATTGAGGAAGGGAACAAAAGAAAAACGCTTTAAAAGGTTGTAAGCTAAATTATATTGTTGAATGAACTAAACTTGGGGTGCTCTGAAAATAGAGAATACAGGGTCACCCTTACATTCCCTTCGGACAAGAGTCCACCAGGCTCTCAGAAAGCCGGCCTTTTGATTAAATCTACTTTTCTTTCCACCAACTTTATCTCTCGATTTTTGGAGGCAGCAAATAGCATGTGAAGCCAGGAACAATTAAACGTTGAAGAAGGGCTTTAATATAAAATCAAAGTCATAGGAACATGAGATCACCCTGGTCCTTCTGGGAAAAGTTTGCCCAACAGCCAGTACAACCCTTCCTAGCCTCTTTCTCAGGTCCCAGAAAAGGAGTCCTTGCTCCCATTTGTGCATGGAGGACGTTTTCCTCCAGGGTCACTTATTTAGCACTTCTCAAGGTCACTGAAATAACTTACTATCACTAGGTCTGGTTGCACCTAAGTTCAGAACAGAAATAGGGACACAATGAGCTAGATAATGGGACATGCTGGTTTGGGGATTTACTGAAATCATAGTTTCGATCTGCAAGCTTCCCTGACATTTGCTGTATTTCTAGGGAGAGCTTTTTCAACCCGCATACATCCCATGTCCTCTTCAGTCCCTTTCATCTCCCATCCCCGATCTCTACACCTACCTGATTCTGACAGGCTCTCAGGATTAAGAATATGTACTCTGATAAGGCTTCCCAGTTGTTGTCATATGTCCTCAGCCTTACCCTGCTAAACAGCTCACCTGGACAGATGACCCTATTGTCCTTCCACTCATGAAGTGCCGGTCATAGCAGTGGCAGGAGAGTTGTTCAGGGACTGGATGCCTCACTTCATCTCATTACAGTTCAGCCTCAGATTTCTATAGTGTTTCCCTGAGAAAGCAATAAGAATCAGGGCGAAGTAACATCATGAGTCATTGGAAAAAGACATAATCAGATGCAGGAAGATGATGTGAATCAGAGAATCCCAGAGACATAAGAACAGACTGGTCTTCTGAGATAGCACAACCCAAAATAGGGTTCTTCCTGGCCAGGATCATGCCAAGAATATGCCATGCAGCACTGAGCTTGCAACTACATGATAATGAAGTTCCCAAAGGCCGAGGAAAACACAAACAGAATAGTGCTAGCAACTGCCACCTGTACTCCTTCAATGAAGTTAGGATTAGAAAAGGATTGTGAAAACATTGTCACAGAACATGGCTGTTGTGGGCAGGCATTGTCCTCATAACAGTCCTAGTGTCTCCAAATGTCTGGAAATGCAGCTAGCAAGATGTTTCAGGAATTTCCCAGATCTCAAGCAAAAAACAAAACAATAACAAAACCCTTGTATCTGCTAGTCTTTCATTTATTTGACAAGCATTTACTGAGTTCCCTCTGTATGACAAGCACCTGGCTGAGAGACTTGTGCCCCTTACATTCATAACTGTATTCCCCACACTTAATATAGTTAGTGCCGGGCATGTAGTAGGTGCTCAACACTACGTGCAAATACATTTAAATGAAGATCAGTTTCTAGCAGGAGAGCAGGAGAAGTTCTGCAGACCTGTTTCCCAGTGAATTTGGTGAAAAAAAAATTTTTTTTTAATCCATGGAAAGCCCCTGAAAATTGACTTAAGTGCATACTGTAAACGAAGGAACATCCATGCCAGAAAATCTATAAAAATTCTGTAAGAAATTGGAGGCTGCAGTATTTGAGCCAAGGTCACTCCCTTCCTGTCTGCTCCCAGTTCAGCAAAGCAGGGGCTCCATTCTATGCTGGGGAGCCTAGAACCCAGGGTTCCCTCCCCCAGCTCCCGGTTGGAGGGCTTTGTTCCTACAAGGAGCTCAGCATTCCTCATGCTACCTTACCTCCCCCGTTACTGAAGCCAAGTTGTGGGCAAATGCAATGCGGAGGTGGAGCTCCCTTACACTGTTACCTGTGGAAGGTAAGCTTTACCTCGGAGGAAGTACTTCTAAGAACACTGGGTCCTCCATGCCTCTTTGCCTGGCTTGTAAGGCAGCGGTTCCACACTGGGACAGTCAAGCTAAGAAGCCCTCAGACTACTGCCCCTGGTCTACCAAGTGCTCAACTCCTAAAGTAGGGGTGTCACTCATAGAAAAGGGAGCCACTGTTCCCACTGCCAACTCCAGAGCCCTGGCTCAGAGATTTTGTGTGGAGGGAGAAACAGGTTGCAAAACAGATAGCTCTGAATGCCTTCCAGAGGTACTGGCTTCATTTGCAACAGAGTCTAGAGAAGGTCAAGCTTAAGGGAGCTCTGAAGCACAGTGGATAGTATTCCGGTGGTCGTAGGGGGCAGGTGGGAGGAGGTTTGTGGATTTAGCGACGACAGAGGTCAAACTGTCCAAGCTGAGGAAAGAGATGGCTGGGAGGAGTCAGGACACATATCAAACAGTAACCTCAGGAGCTTTTCCTTCAAGGGAACCTGAAAGTAATTGGTTTTGTGTGTGGAACAATTTGTGTCACTAGGATACTGTGGAAAATGATAGAGCACTCAATTAGCCAGCAATAGTGGAACCTGAGGGCTGGAAGTGGTCAGGGAAAGAGAAGTCTAAAGCCCTACCCAAGCCATTGTCATCGCAGGGTGACTGTGAGCAAACCCAAAGCTGTTCTTCCCTGAGGAGCAAGGCAGAAGCTTAACTCTGTGTGTGGGGTGGGGTGGGGTGGGGGGGCCTTAGGGAGGTCAAGGTGGGAAGAGGGGGAATGAAACTTCACTAAAATAATCCAGCCAGTCACTAAAAAACTAAACAAGCAAATAATGATAACAAGCCCTGGGGTGGGAGAGAAAGGAAGTCCCCATAGTTGTTACAATATGTCCAGTTTCCAAGAAAAAATTACAAAACATGCAAATAAACAGGAAAGCATGACCCTTACACTGGGCAGACAGGAGAAGTAGCCTGTGAGAGCAAACACATGGCAGAATGAACAGAAAAGGACTTCAAAGTTGCCTTAATAAAGCTCTTCAAAGAACTAAAGAAAACCATGATTAAAGAAGTAAAAGAAAGGTATGATGATAATGTCACATCAACTAGATAAGACCAATAAGAGATACACATCAAATAACTTAATAAATGAATGAATGAATGAATGAGAAAATGAAGGAATATAGACTTTTAGTAGCAGGACCACCCCTAACATCTGCAGAGACTAAGATAATGCAAAAATGGAGGTCTGTCCACTGTATGTCTAAATATTTCCAAACTATAAATCAAACTAACCAACTGCTGGGCCCAGAGCCGTCTCCATAGTTGTACATCATTAGTTGTGACATGGTTTCATTCCATACAGGTGGATGTGGGGCCACATGGGGCAGGAACTGAACCCGGGCCTCCTGCATGGGAGGCAAGAACCTTCGCCATGGAGTGGTTACCAGACACTCTGCAATTGGATTTGCACAGGCCGGAGACAGGAATTGAACCCCAGACCTCAAGACTGTGAGGCAAGCGCTCATCCACTGAGCTCTCCCAGCATTTGCACTTCTTTTGTTTGTTTGTTTGTTTTATTGTTTTTGACAGAGAGAGAGAGAGAGAGAGAGAGAGAGAGAGAGAGAGAGAGAGAGAGAGAGAGATACAGAGACAGAGAGAAGGGGGAGGGCCCAGAACAGTCTCCATAGATGCACATCATCGGTTTTTCCACATAGTTTTATTCCACAGGTGGGCTTGGGGCTGCACAGGGCAGGAACTGGGCCGGGGTCTCACTCCAGTGAGAACTGAACTGGGGGCACTCCCCAGTTCAGCATATGGGTCCGCACGGGCCAGGGCCGGGATTCGATCCTCGGTCCCCGGCACTGCAAAGTGAGCGCTTAACCCACTGAGCCATCCCGGCTTCCCCAGCATTTGCATTGCTCACAAGCTCCTAGGTGGTGTGATGCTGCTGTTTTGGAGACCACATTCCGAGAAGCACTAGCCTAGGCAGCAGAAGGGCCACCAGATCTGGGTAGGGACCATATCAAGGCCCTTTGGTGAGGTGGGGCTTGGAGGGGCTCCAGTTGGAGGAGAGTCAGAGCAGGGGCTTTGTCCACACCAGGACCTCTGGTCCAGTGCTCCTTGGCAGCAGCAGTGTGCATACCAGGCGGCCTGGGAGATGCCAAGAGATCATGTGTAACGGGGTGCCAGGACATCTGAATGCAGCATTCTTCAACCCTGGAGTTCCATCATCTGATCAGAGACACACACTCCCCAGCCACAGACCAGCCACTGGCCTCCAAGTTCAAGTGCACAGGGGCCCAAGAATGCTCTCATTCCTTCTATCACCAGCTGGGGAGGGCACAGCCGCAGGGTCAACTGAGGTTCCACGGAGAACAGGGACTACTTTGTTCCCTCTGAAAAGTGCCAACTGAAGTCATCTGAGCACAAGGCCACAGAGTATGTCCTCCCCCGGCCACCCTTATCTGGAGGATCATCGGTTAACATCACGTGCATGCCCTGTTCTAACAGGTTTCACCACCCCACTCATTGGACTCATAAAAAGGTAGCCCAGGGATCAAATACAAGACTGATTTTTTACTTTCCCTAACCCAGACTTAAGAGTTGTCAAAGGACTAAGCTGTGAACAGCAGAAGGCAAGATTAAAAACAGAACAACATGGTTAAATCCCAATGTCTATGGTCTGTCCATGCCCAGAGGGGTAGAGGAGTGGTCGGGCATTCAAATAACCCCCATCCCAGCTAACTGCATGTTTGTCCGACAAATTGATTTTATGATGTAATCTACAGCTATGGTCTTACTTTATTTACATGGGGCTCATCAAAGCAGGAGGAGGCTACTTTGTTGTTGTTAGTAGTAGTATTGTAAGTTCCTGCATTCTTTCAACAGGATGGCCGTGGCTAAGGTTTTAACTCAGCATGGATGGGCCCCTACCTCACCCACAACAGACTTTTGCATCTTGAACATTTTCTTTCCTGTTTGTTAGGTCACAGTCACCTTCTGAATCTGTGGGCTAAGGACCGAAGAAGGGACTTTCTCAAGACCACAAAGCATGTCCTCACCCGGCCCTGAATGACCGTCTTTCCGGGGCCTCACGGGGACTGGGGGGTGAGGGGGTGAGGGGCCGTGTGGAGGAAATGTGTGTCAGAAGCTGAAGGGTTAATGTGCGTGTAGCCTCTTGAAATAAACCCCCCTGAATTCTCTCAAGGACATCCTTTAAATTCCTTCCCTCCAGCACTTTGTTTGCAAGCCCATAAATAGCTCCTCTTCAAACACACACTGAAAGCCCAGCCTAATAAAACGCAAAACCATTTCTGGGCTAAAGTGCTTATTGCATTTGCACAGGTCACAGCTATAGTGTTCGCTGTGATCCCAGTTTCAATAAAAGGCAAAGAATTTGAGTGTGGCTGTCTCATTCTTGAGGTTCCCCTGAAATGGGGACATTTGTCTTCCCCCACCGCCACCACTTGGTAAGTGCTGGAAGACAAGTACAGATGGAGCTGCTCAGATGCCCTGGTTATGACAGCAATGGAACATTTACGGGACACTTGAGCTAAGAATGAGAAAAAGCGGCGTGCCGGGATAGCTCAGCAGTTGAGCATTTGTCTCACAATCATGAGGTCCAGGGTTCGATTCCTGGAGCCGGCCAGTGCAAACCCATATGCTGAATGGCAGCGTGACTGGTAACCACCAGAGTGACGTGGCGGCGAAGGTTCTTGCCTCCCATGCAGGAGGCCCCTGGTTCGGTTTCTGCCACACACGGTCCCCACATCCACCTGTGTGGAATGAAACTGTGTCACAACTAATAATGTACAACTATGGAGACTGCTCTGGGACCTCCCCCTTCTCTCTTTCTCTCACTTTCTCTCAAACAATAAGTGTAAAAAAAAAAAAAAAAGGAAAGAATGAGAGACAGGACATGCCTCCTGCTTAGTTGTTGGAACTCGCCTTAGATCACGTGATGGTTGGTGAATGACAAAGGAGAAAAGAATCTTCCTGTAGTTGCTCTCTAAGAAGAGGCCAAATGCTTCATTTTCATACCCTTATAACTGGAAGAGCTGCTCACATGTCATCTGATTCGATCCTCTATTCTGACAAATAACAAAATGCAAACCTAGAGCTTTGAGCAGCTTGCCTTAGGTAAGTAGGTAGGAGATAGGCAGGTATGTAGGTAGAAGGTAGATAGAAGGTAGGTAGGTGGATAGGTAGGTAGGTAGGTAGGTAGGAAGGAGATAGGTGTGTAGGTAGAAGGTAGGTATGTAGGTATGTAGGTAGGAGATAGGTAGGTGTGTAGGTAGAAGGTAGATAGGTAGGTAGTTAGGTAGGTAGGAGATAGGTAGGTGTATAGGTAGAAGGTAGGTAGGTAGGTAGGAAACAGAGAAGGAGGGAGGTAGAGGTAGGTGGATACTCTGTCAGGAACCAGGTCACCTCATGTGGCTATAGCTAGTTTCCTTTGTATGCACATAAAGAGATTGAGGAAGGACTTAGACAACTCATGTATGGAAGCTTCTTAGTTCATTCTTCAAGAAGCAATGCAGTTATCTGGGGTCTAAATTTCGTGGAAAAGAGTATCATAGAGACTTTGGATAGAGCCCTAGATTTCTGACCTGCCAGTAACTCTTGCAGTATTCTCTTGTTTTTCTGCAATGTTCCTAAAACTTCACATTTATAAAAAGGAGAAACATTAAAAAATGAAGTGATTTCATGATTTTTTCTCAACAGTTTCTATGAGTTTTTCAGGTTGCCAGCTGCTTTATTCTCGGTTCTGTTCATATTAGCAACGCTTCTAGCCCGTGACACAGCAAGAAGTGAATGTGGACATTACAAGTCTCTAATAATGGTGAAAAAGAAACACGATTCAGTCGATGACTGAATTCATTAAAAGAAAGAGGCTGGGACACTGCCCTGGAGGAAAAAAAAGAAAAAGTCCCCTGATGTCTCATCTTGTGGCAGCAGTAGACACAGATGGCCTGTTCCAGACAAAAACTTCTGTGCAGTAGGAAGAGCCTCCGTCAGAAACACAGCTTCCATTATTTCGGGAGGGCATGTAAGGACACGATGCCTGGCGGCTGGACCTTTCCCAGCCGACTGAGCCTGCTTGCCCAGCGCTAACATCCACTAGAGGGCGCCAGGACCCTTCTGTGGCTAGCTACAGGGGGGACAAAAGGTCCCCAAACTACAGCCGTCTCTACTACAAACACAATGATGGAAGCTGACAGAGGATGGAAGTGTCGCTTCCGCCTCAGACTTGTTCCTTCGAGAATGCTTAATTCATGGGTTTAGCTCTTTCTTCAACACAGAATCATTGAGAGGCTGTATCAAAGGTAGACACTGGGAAACACTGGACCAGCCTGAACTCCATTTTGAAATGATGTATAGGAAGTAGAAGCTAGGAAGCCTGTGATCTTGATCTACTAGTGGGACACGGGTCGACTTTCAACTCCTGTCCATCTGACCGAAGTGATAACCTACGCACGTGTCACAAGTCAACAGCAGTTGCTTCATCTACCTCTGACTCTGGCCACACTCAACGGTGGTTAATCTTTAGCATGCGCTCAAGCAAGAGCCCCTTTTGAGATCTTTGCTTGGACGGTTTTGCAAGGTGGAGAGAATGGAAAAATGAGTTACCATTTAAAATTATTTTTATTCTGCTTTGCTTAATTCACATTGATGATGAATGGCCCAGAGAATGTTTAATTAGTTCTAACTGGTTTTCTGTACTTCATAGACTCGATTTGGTCATTGGCGAATGTCTGGGCATGGGTGCGTTTACATGTAGAAAGACATTTGTATTATATGCCATGGAATGAATATATTGGGCACTGAACCAAAGGAACATTACTTGGTAAAGGGATGTTAGCAGGAAATTACCATTATAACTGGATGAGGGGGTGCTTTAAACATGTTATTTGAAAGAAAGCTGAAAGATGTCTCTTCCAGGTGCGGGAAGTCCTTCTTTGAGCTAATTTATTTTCAAGACCCTGGCTGACTAAGGGCAATCCAGAAAGGCAGTGTCTAGAAGGAGAATGGTCTGTGAAGAAAGAGGAAAGACCATTAGAAAGGCTGACTACCTAGGATTGGCTATTAAGCCACGGGAGTCTAAGTAACAACTATACTAGCAACATGTGTATCTCACCTGGCTGTATGGAATGAAAGATTATTAGAGTCTGAAAGAAGATGAATGGGAAAGGGAAGATGATAAAAACTTGAGGAAAAGATAAAGGATTTATCAATGGACAGACCTATGAAGCTAAAGAGATTAAGTAATCAAAAACTGTAAGTAACGAGCAAAACCAAAACAAAACAAAACAAAAAATACACAGAGAAAGTTGTAGAAGACAGAGTGCTACCCTAAGTGTCCAGAACTGTTTAATAAGAATTTAGTGCCATCCAATGATGAATCCTAAAATTATTCCCCCTGTTATCCTCATATGGTCTTCTAGCCACAGCCCACACTATGGGGGAAATGGAAGTCATAAAATTCATCATTTTTCCAGGTAGACTGATCTCTAGACTTTGAACTTGTAAATGTTCCTATGTTGCTCTCCAACTTTCTTATCTCTTTGTGGTGGACCTTGTTTATCTGCCTGGACTTGAAATTGTAAATGATTAACTGTTAGAAACTAAATGTCTGATCCGTTTGGCAGTTTACCCAAACAGATACTTTCCCTTGGCCAACATTGTGCTGTTTCTTCAGAGAAACTTTTTCTTTCAAGTTGTAAAATGGGTCCCTTTGGAAAGCGCATTTTATTTACAATTTGTTCCCCTCAAAGAATCGCTGTGTTGCTGCTATAGGGTAACGCATAACAACCTTGTCATAGGGCCTCAGTGCCATTGTTACAGTGTCCTGGGACCCTGACTGAGGAAGCAGTGTGAAGTCAAAGCAAAGAGAAGGACGTGGGAAGGGGTCTTCCCCGGGGAAAGAAAAAAACATTTCAGGCACCTTGAGAGGGTAAAAGACAACCACTCTCCATATGCCCGGCAACCTCAGGCAATTGGAGCTATAGCAATCACAATACACCAAATAGGAACTGTATGGTAGGTTCTCTGAAAAGCGATCTCTGTATTTTTGTAAATGTATGACAGAATTGAAAACATGGTATTATGCCACTTTCTAGTCAGTAATTAAACAGCAGGGACAATCTGTTCCCAGTGACTCCTAGACTACAATAAATGTGCCTGATATCACATCTCCACTGTACATGATCCATTCCCCCCAGGCCAAAACAAATAGGATAGGAAAAACACCAGCCTTAGTTCCCAACATCTAAATGAACAAAAGTAAGCTCAGGGACAGACTATTTAAATGAAGGCTTTGGAGGCATGGGATTCTTGAAATAAGAAGTAAGATAATAGCATAGGGGGTGCTGGGATAGCTCAGAGGTTGAGTACTTGTTTCAGAATCACAAAGTCCAGGGTTTGATCCCTGGCCCCGGCTCACACAAACCCAGATGCCAAACTGCAGCACAATGGGTAAGCACCAGAATGGCTCAGTGCAGAAGGTTCTCACCTCCTATGCAGGAGGCTCCCAGTTCGGTTCCCGCCCTGTGACGGCCCCACATCCACCTGTGTGGAATGAAAACATGTCACAACTAATGATGTACAACTATGGAGACTGCTCTGGTCCCTTCCCCCTTCTCTTTCTCTCCTTCTCTCAAAACAATAAAATAAATATTATTTCACAAAAAAAGGGGTGGGGCTATAGCATAGAAAAACTCGACAACGCTCAACACTGTTAGTTAGCTTAGGTTTTCTAAAACACCCTAAAACGAGGATTCTTGCTCTAGTCATTTACTGGCCTGTGCTCTCCAAACATGAGAGTCGGGGGAAAGAGTAGATCTGTGGTGGGGAGGGGTGGGGAAGGGTAGGGAGAAGCTAAGCAAGAATGTAGCCTTAACTGGAGACCAGCTTCAATATGGCTCCCACCTTGAGGTGAGAGGGCTGGGTGTCCATCCATCATCTGCCAAGGTCTGCTAGGATGGGTAGGTAGGCTACACAAGAATCGCAAGTTGGCTCAGGCAAGTTGACTGGGGGCGTCTCCAGAATTTGGGCAACTGTGAAATGTTAGCAGCTACCAGATGGGTGCCCTGGCTGGTAAAGGGGACCAGGGCGGGGCACCAATGGCATCAGTTGTGCCCGGTAAGTGTTAGGACAGCATCAGGCCATGACCTGATGATGTACAGAGCAGGGCCTGGGCTGGGCAGAGCCGTGGTTGAACATGAGAGGAAGCGACTGTGGACATTCACTGAAATCCATTCTCATGTCACCAGAATGACCTGTCCCCCTTATTTTTAGACGTACAGGAGATAAAGTTAAAGCAAGGAGAGTTCTCAGGTAAAGAATCAGACAAATGTGGGCCAGAGGCCTCCTAGCTCTTTCAAGCTTTCGAACATGGAACAAGTTACTCTCTTTCTCTAAACCTCAATTTTCTCATTTACAAATTTATGAAAAATAGAAATAAATGCATTATTAGAGACAATGTGCTACTTTAGTTGTGGAGTAATAAGATTGTGTATTTTAATGAGCTTAGTGAAGTATCTGGTCCCCAGTAAAGGCTCTATACTTAGGAGTTATTTATTATTATTTAGAAGGCAATTTTCCAGTAATGTGTATTTGATGGGAATTGTAAAATGATGTCACATCGATGGAAAAATCCCATAATGATACCAACACCTAACATAGCCTGTCTATGGTGCTTTGCAGGGTACCAAGTACTTATATAGTGTGGTCTCACTGACCCCATCAGAAGCTGAAGAGTCAAAGGCCCAACATTAGGAAAAGGTTCCAGAACTACTACCACTAGTTGGGGGCTCCTGTCGGTCTCACTGTTTTGGTGCTCACAGTGTTTCATCCACTCCTGGGGGCAGGTTTACTAGCTTTTCTAAGTGATTGGAGACATCAAAATTTCATGTTGAGAAGTACTGCTTAGTAGTCTTTCCATCCTGGAATGAAAGAAACATTGAATCAACTAGAGAACATCACACATTCAATGACTTCCCAAAGGCTTATATGTTGATTTGTATTTGCTGGTTGAGCCAGGCTCACTGGGGACCCTTATGCCCCTAGGCTTGCCCATGGACTGAAGGGACTCGAACCTTTTTGTCTGAGAACCGGACTCTGTAATCAGAAAGCAGCAAGAAGCAGCAGGAGACTCAACTCAAATAACCTCTATTAGTCTTCCAACTCAAAAATCAATCAACAGGAGTGAAAAAAAAACAAAACCTAAAATGTGAACACACATTGCTTTGCAATGTGTCACTGATGTCCCAGCACACTCATTTGGAAAAAGTGAGGTAGGTCCAAGTGTTCTCTTCAAATAACCAATTCAAAAGCAGAAACATGTTATGAAATATTTTCTTTTTTTAAAACTACATGATAGTAAACATGAATTTAGCTCTTTTCCCTACTGAATGTTTTTGAGTGTCATGTAGTCATCCCAACAGTCAAAGCATTATAGATATATAGATATAGATAGATATAGATCTATA
The DNA here is from genome assembly GCA_004027555.1 of Craseonycteris thonglongyai. Lineage (NCBI taxonomy): Eukaryota > Metazoa > Chordata > Mammalia > Chiroptera > Craseonycteridae > Craseonycteris > Craseonycteris thonglongyai. The sequence goes on along the minus strand of PVKE010007370.1, from coordinate 15,071 downwards.
TCTATCTATATCTATCTATCTATCTATCTATCTATCTATCTATCTATCTATATATAGATAGATAGATTTTTTTTAATTGCAATTTTTCTTGCTGATCTATTCCTAAGCTTTACTATTTTCTTTTCCAGGAATTTATTATTCATGTTGGACCTGAACCATTTCTCTCAAAATTGTCTCATTTTGTCCTCAGAAAACGTAAAAAACATTATAGTACTAAATATAATTGAATAGGGTGCCTTTGTCTATGTGAACGACTGATCTACTCTCCCAAATTTCTCCCATGCAATTCAAATAATCACAAATTCCTAATTTCTTCATCTCCTAGTCATACATTATTGTTGATACATAGGTGATATCTGTTGTTTCCAAAGCTCTAAGTACGTAATTCGGAGATTGTGCGATCCAAGATGGGTGCTATCTTTTCACGTTCTCGGTTTTAGTCAAAGATCCTCCACAGAGAGCCTGATTCCGGGCCACCTGGGCAGGAACCCCTGCTCTCCCCACTGCCAAGGATATTTGGGAGACTCCAGTCTCCTCTGAGATTTGGATTGGAGGCAGATACATCTGGGTTTGAATTCCAGCTGTGCCATTCATGTTGTTCATATTTGGGTGGCAATGAACACCTCTGTGCTTAATAAAATGAGATTAATAATTGTATTGATTTTATAAAAAATGAATGAGATAAAACTGAAATAGATACCCCAATAATAGTACTAGCCATTGTTAAAATACACTTTAGTTCTTGTTATTATTATGGACTCATCTGCCACTTGTCTGAGTTCTATTGGTAAATGAAACAATATAGATTTTGAATTCACATGTCACTCTTCCTTACCTGTAATTTCCACTTTTGAATGTGTTGATGGAATTGACATGCCTGGACCAAATATCTATCTTGTCTCTCATGAGTCATTCAGAGAACCTTCTGGCTAAGTTACCTCTTCTAGAGTACACGAGTCATTGAGAAGCACACTCAGGGCTATAGGATATGCAGGAGCAAAAGTATGTCTTCTAGGAAGCCAATCTTCTAATAGCCATGTAATTGGGAGAAATTAATTCAGAGAGAAATTTATCAGAGCAAATATGATATAGAGTTAGAATACTAGAATCCCCCAACATTATGGTTGGAAGAAGTCTTAGAGGCCATCTTCACCTGATGCATAAATTCTCTTTACAGAGTCCTTGAAAATTAATCATTTGATTCTATCAACTTCAGTCAGATTGATTTGGTGGCAAGTTATTTCACATTTTGAGCTAAAATATGATGACATCCACTCTGCCCTTAATATCCCTATATTCCTGAAGGTGAGTCAAATCCCTCTGACATGAGATAGAGCTTTCCAACTGAAAACATCCATCCAGTTCCCCCTACACCCTCCTCAATATCCTTCAGATCTTCATTTTCTTCAAAGTGTTAATATCCTCAATTCTTTCATTAAAAGAAAAAAGAAAAACCTTGAACTTATTAAAACAATCACTGTGATTAACATTATAAGTAAAGAGTTACTAAAAACCTCATAAACACACACACACTTTAACTTGGCCCTAGCCACCATTTTGTAGCAAAGTGTCTAAAATGGTTTTTCCGTATATTTTTACTCAGCAGGACTGAGAGAAAACCTGATATTTGGGTCCAAAAATAGAATAGAAGGCACTGAATGTTGCAATTCTATAGGGACCTTCATGTGTGTTGTGACTTATATAGAACAATAGCTTGCTTTCGTTCCCTATAGAATGAAGTTCCCTATAGAGTGTTGCTATTCTATAGGGAACTACTACCAGTATTATTCATTTAGAATAATAGTATGCCCAGAGTTCTCAGAATCAGTGAAGGTGACCACACCATTTGCAAAGATTCCCCACTCCAACCTCCTCCTTCTCAACCCTATTTCAAGCGCGTAACAACATAAGTAACTTAGGAGGCCATTGCGATTTTCTACAATTACAGAGATATTTTCATTTGTTCCTTCCTTAGCTTGGCAAATATTCTCAGTTTTAGGGGGGGGAAATCATTCCATGGAAAAAAATTACCGAAGTTTCTACTTTAAATATGATTTCACTAATAAGCATATTTTTAAAACAATTAAATGTAAAAATGACGCTACTGTCTCTGTATTGGACATCATTAGTAGGACACCAAGAACCCCCACAGAGTGAAGTGCTTCTCACTATCAAGGTGAAGTTTCTTATTAGTATTCAACTTGAGATTTTTCTGAGGGACAGCAAATAAACTGGAAGGGCCTAAATGGCATCTTTGGTCCCTAGCCTAATGTCCCAAATGGGCAGAGTATGTAATTCATACTCTATGCAAAGGTGCACAAACAGAGAGGACTATTTAGATATGTCTCTACTTAAAGATATATTGATGTATTATTTTCCCCCAAATGTTGCATTATATTGAACAGGGGTATCCAAACTTTTGGGTTCCCTGGGCCACACTGGAAGAAGATTCATCTTGGACCACACATAAAATACACTAACAATAGCTGATAAGCTAAAAATAAAAAAATCTCATAATGTTTTAAGGATTTATGTTGGGCCTCACTCAAAGCCGTCCTGGGCCACAGCTTGGACATGCCTGATAGAGAATACCTTAACTCTTAAGGCTGTATTGATTTCAGCACTTAGGAGAAGTAAATAATTCAGATACTTGACTTTCTCACAGCTACCAATATTTTAGAATTCTCTCAGGATTGCTTCATCTAAGAAAATTATCGTTTCTTGAGCGTTACCTCCAGGAAAGTTTTTACAAATCTGAAGACATAACAGTATTCCTCACAGAGAATTATAGGCTTTTAAGGTAAGTTTTCAGCCAGACTTTGACTATTGGGAATCTTTTCTTCCTCCTTTATAAATAAGAAATCTTTTAGACTATAAATGAAATGCTAAGTCTATGCAATGCCAAAAAGGCAAGAATTGATCAAACACAGCTGCGACTTTTAAAATTTTTTTCAGTTCATGCTCTTTCCCTGGTTAAAAATATTATGAGCCTGATTTTCCCTTGAAATACCCTTAAATTATTCCATTAAAAAGTCATGGACCTCAGTTGTGAGTGAGGCATCCCTATCAGATTAATTTTACTATCCAGCTATTGAGATGCTTGATGTCATTTTATTCACTCTATTCTTGACATGGCATATTAGAAGAGAAAATTTATAAAAAATGAAATCTCAGTATAATGAGATTGGGAATGTAATGATCCTATGAACTTTAAATAGTAGTCCCCACTTATCTACATGAGATACATGTTCCAAAACCTATAGTGGATGCTTGAAACTATGAATTAGCACCAAATTCTATCTATGATATATTTCTACCTATGATAAACCTTGATTTACAAATTAGGCAATTTCACAGATAGATTTGTTCTTCCCATCGATTTTAGCAACCTCAGCATAGAACTTCTTATTAAGTTAAGAACTTTCACAGTTTTACTTAAAGGAAGCACTTTACGACATCTCTGTGGCATATCTGACTGCCGGCATCACTACTCTGGCACTTTGGGGTGATTATTAAGTTAAATAAGGGTGACTTGAACACAAGTACTTTGATACCACAACCATCAATCTGATCGTAACGTTGGCTACCAAGTCACTCATGGGCAAGACAATGAGACAACGTAAGGTTTCATCTCACTGCTCAGTACAGTGCACACTTAAATATGTATGAATTGTTTACCTCTGGAATTTTCCATTTAACATTTTTGGAACCCAGTTGACCATGAATAACTGAAACCATAGAAAGCAAAACTGCGGATAAAGGGGGGACTACTGTACAATATGAAATCGTTTAAGAAATCTAGCAGAGTTTCTCATGAGTCTCTCCTAAGCACAATATGATATATATTTTCAAATAACACCTGCACAAACCCTGTGATGGCTTATTTTGTCTGTGACTTTCAAGCCTCTTAGTGACAGATAGGATTTTGCCAGAACTTTTAGTCTTCTTAATTTGATCTGCAGGTATGAACAGTTATCACACTCATCAAGAAGAACAATAGCATATTTATATTTTGTTAAATATAAGGAAAATTCTTAGGGTTGAATGTCAGTAAACTCTTATCTATATATCTACAAGTGGAGTCAACATATAGCCAATGTTCTATTCATCTGACAAAAAGAGGGAGCCAAACTGGATAATTCTCAAATCTAATCAAATGAGGCTGAGCAGAGATCTGTTTTAAAGGGAACGGAAAACAACGGTACATGTTGTCAGCCTACTGACACCTTGAATTTAGTCGAGTGAGACAAATGGTATGTTTGGTCAGCCTAATTCAAACTGATGTCATGGAAAGTGTCACATTTCAGCTGCTTCTTTTGGTCTTCATCCCATTTGGTGCTGAAAAGGGGTAACTTAGTCTTAAGGTTTAGCTTTCATCCTATCCTGGACACTTGCCCAGTTGATGTAGAGAAAAATCCATAAAGTAATGAAGAAAAAAATGCTGATAGGATATAAACACTTGCAGTGATCTGGTTCTTTCCTAAGGTAATATGAGTTTCTCTGCATTTTTATAGAAGCCTCAGGAAAAATTTGCTAAATGTTTAATTCAGTGTTGCCAACTAATTAAAATGACAAGATCATTCTTGATGAGTAGATTAGACCTTTTTTTTTTTTTTAACCTATTCACAAAATACCTGCTTTATGGAAAGTCCCTTCTGTGTTCCTCAGTGAGTAAAAAGACGAGCCCAGAGGCAACATGGGAGTTTCTTGGTTGCATTACCTTTGCTCATGAGCTATGGCTGACGAGAATCCACATTCAATGATTAATTGGCTACTGCAAATTGGAAAAAGTAGCTTGGGCTTTGGATTTATTTTGGCTTGGACTATTCTCTGAAAGTTAAAAAAAATTTTTTTTCAGCATTTAATGACACTATGAATTTAGAGGTTTAGGTCAGCTCAAGATCTACTTGAAATTTTTGTTTTAAAGCCATCTGGTTAAAGGTCATTCTGGTTTGAAAGCCAAATTGGCCTCCTTAGCCATCTCTCTGCTTTCAGTAAATGAACTCAAAACCCAACCATTTGATACAAATAATTTACAACCTTATCTCCATTTCCCAACAGCCAAACACAAGTTGCAAGGACTATATCATTTGATCAGTAAAACTGTCTTCAATATTAGCTACATATAGTATAAACACAAATATAAGTAATATAATTGATTTAAAAATGACACAGATTTTTTGAAAACTAAAAAGTATTCTTAGGAGAAGTGTTAAGGATATTAAGATAAAGAATCAACATGCAATATAAGCTAAATATTCATTTAAGGATTTTTCACAAAACTCCATTTCTCACGTGGGATTGACATGGAATATCACAGAGTGTTAGAAGGCAACTTCTAGGCAAATCTCTTATCCCATGGGAAAGTCCAATGTGTCATGTCACTGACTTCTGCTGAAATCACTTTGGAGAAAGAATACCACTGAGGCAGCACATCCCATTTTTTGAGGCATCACAGTTATGCTTCCATACTTTGAGCCAAAACCATCTATAACTTCCAAATCAAACTTGGTTTACTTCTCTTCTAGGTGGCTACCATTCACCCATTGACTGGTAATTCTCAAAGCCCCCTCCAGATGCCTTTCCATGGAGCCATGGGTACCTAATTACTGTATTTTCCCATGTATAAGGTGATACTTTTGTCTAAAATTGTTAGTCCAAAAACTGGAGGTCATCTTATACACAAGAGTAACCCATGTATGAATTTCTTAATGTTGGCTTAGAAAAGTAGGGGCTGTCTTATACATGGTGGCATCTTATACATGGAAAATGCAGTAGTTCATGCATTTGTTTATTTATTGGGTATCTATTATATACTAGGCACTGGGTACATAAAAATAATAACAAAAACAAGGCATAGTTTTTGCTCTCAAGGAGCTAATGGTATAGGTGGAGATAAACACATAAAAATAAATTTACTATAGCCAATGTAGTTCCATAGAGGTTGGCCAGACTTCATGAGGACCTAGAGGAGGAACACATTCTCATGGTTTTGGGGTAGGGTGGTGACCAGAGACACCCCCTGGAAAAGAAGAAACTTGAGTTGTGATGGTTCAGTTCGGGGGGTTAGCACGGTGACTAGTAATAAAAATCATGATCACATTTATATGTGCCAAGCACTGAGATAAAACTTTTTACAGATACAATCTCATCACTCCTTAGGAATAGATTAGAGAGTGATTATTTCACCCATTTTATAGATGAACAAATGGAGGTTTGGAAATGGTATGTGCCTTAAGCAATTTCACACATTAAGTACTGAACTCTTATCTAGAACAGTGTTTCCAGAGAAGAAAACATATATGAGAAGGTGAGGAAGAGAGAGGTTGATCTGTTGGAGCCTTGCGTGTGGGGCTGAAGACATGGGAAAGTGAGGGTTGCTGATGGGCATAAGTAGGCTGCAGCCAAGGGATGTAGAATTGCTGAATTAAATATGTTGGATTTAACTCCACAGTTAAAACTCTTGTGAAAACTCTTGAAGGATCCTACACAGGATGGGGGGAAAAATAATTGATTTATATTCATAGGTGGAAGCTTTAGTTTGTTTACCTTTCATTTTATTTGAGACTTGGAGTTGCCACTTTGCATGACTTGAATACCACCCATGCCACCAATGAAAATCTTCTAACATCCCTTATGCTAATTAACACACCCTATGTGGTAAAGATTTAAGAAATAATATTTGAAGCGCTAAGTAACCCCCTCTGGAGTGTTGCTCCCTAATTAGGTTATTTCAAATGCTAACGAACCATCTTTGGAATGTCAATGCCTGATGAGGGCTCTTCAAGTGCCTCCTCAGGACTCTCAGAGTAGAGGGGATCTGAACGTATTTTAAAGTAAATCTGCACAGAGCTAATGTACCGGGTAGGCAGGGTTTGCTACTGAAAACTAGAGGGAAAAGTGTCCCTTGGCGTGTGTGTGAGACACGCTGAGTGACAGAGCCCTAGTCATTTCCTTTTCCTGAACGGGTGCGCGCATGATGAGTTAGGAATGTGTGAGCCTCTCTGTACCCCTTTGTCTGAAAACTCTCGTGACACGCTCTGGCTCTACAAATGTGACCATTATAATCTCCTGCTTTTTCCATCGCTGGGGGGTGCTGATGTGGGGACGTCAAAACCCAGACAGGCTGACACATCTGAGAAATGAGAGTCCCTGGGAAACAAAGACCCGGATGGCTTCATGTTTCCACGTGCCTGGCCTTGAGACTGATTGCACATTCGCCAGGGCTCTTTTGGGAAAGGGGGACAGATTCCAGGCTCATGACAAAGCCCTGGTACCCTTGTGACAAGCTGACAGGGGCAGGCATGGGAGTGGGCTGCCCTGGGAGCAAGATCTGAACAAGATGTGATTTGTAAGACATCCTCAACTTAGCACTTAGGGATGGCCCAGAACCACATGAGACCCTTGGGTCTACAGAACCCTATAAAAACTTGGGCCCAATTCCCATGGATGGATGGATGGATGGATGGGTGGATGGATAAATAAAGAACAACACAGACACATGATTTTGCATATTATTTCAGGAAGGTCATGGGCCTTCCCCTTTTTCAAAATCCTAGTACCCCCCCTTGCAGCCTAAAATAGAATTATCTTTGAGGATAAAAGTATCACACTAAAGTAAATGAATTTTTACAGTGTTTCACTTCATGTCAAATCAGATATTAGCTGGAAAGAAAGCGCTGTCTGGCCTTTGGAGTGTCCTGCAGTAGCCTAAACAGTCCGGAATTCCTTGTTCCTGCTCATGTTTTGCTGAGCTTGGGCGCCACTTGGCAGTGAAGTGAGGGAGGGGAAACCTCCACTGGATGGGAGATGGGGCACTGACTAGGAGAAAATTCCAACATGTGCTAAATCAAATTACAGCAGACTGGGGGGGTGGGGGGGTGGAAGGAAGAGACAAGAGAGGTTAATCAGTTAGCAAGCACAGTCCGCAACCAACAAAGGACTTCTAACATTCCTGAGTGTAAGTTGGAGCTTTGCATTAACTTCCAGGTGGCGATTTCCACAATGTATCTAGAGAGAATGGCCGAAGCGACCACCAGGCGCCACCACATCTTGCTTTCACATGAACTTTCTGAACTGTTGCCTACAATCAATCCCAAAGAGCAAAGATGTCTTCCTTCCAGACTGTACCTATCACAGAACTAGCCCTGCTTCACCTTCTCCTACCTCCTTTATGGAGAGCCCATGGAAATGGATTTTCAAACAACTTGCGCCCACCTCGCCTCTACTTGATGTATAAATGCGCCGTTAGCACCAGGCTGGTGAACGTGTCGTGTTCTCCATCCAGCCCACTTCTGCTGGTTTAGACTGAGCGCCCAGGGCTGCATTCTGTTTCTGACTAGCATGTGGCTCAATATACCCTTTCTTTTATTTCAATTTATTTTATTTTATTTTAAAGATTTATTTTATTGTTTTTGACAGAGACAGAGACAGAGAGAAGGGGGCGGGCCCAGAGCAGTCTCCACAGTTGTACGTCATCAGTTTTCCACATGGTTTCATTCCACACAGGTGGGCGGGGGCTGTGAAGAGTGGGAACTGGGCTGGGGGGCCTCCCTCATGGGAAGCACCCTCGAGCCAGGGCCCAAACCAGGTGGCAAGAACTGAACTGGGGGCCTCCCGCATGGGAAGCACACCCCAGTTCAGCACATGGGTTGGCATGGGCCGGAGCCGGGATTCGATCCTCGGTCCCTGGGTCTGTAAAGCAAAATCTTAACCCACTGAGCCATCCTAGCTTCCCCTCTTTTATTTTTTTAAAGGATTTATTTTATGTTAGAGAGAAGGTGTGAGACAGAGAGAGAGAGAAAGAGAGAAGGGGGAGGGCCCAGAGCAGTCTCCATAGTTGTGCATCATTAGTTGTGACATGGTTTCATTCCACACAGGTGGATGTGGGCTGCGTGAGGCAGGAACCGAATCAGGGGCCTCCCAGGGAAGCAAGAACATCTGCTGCCATCTTGGCTGTTACCAGTTGCACAGGGCGGGGCTGGGAACAGAACCCCAGATTTCAGGATTGCAAGGGAAGTGTTCAACCTGCTGAGCTATCCTGGTGTCCCCAACCCTTTCTTTTAGAAAGGCTGTTAGCCAGGGGAGCTTTTTTGCTTAACTGCACAATACCCTACACGTGGGCCTTTCAACTCTTAAGAGTCTATGAGCTTCTGTTTTTGAGGCACCTTTGTGCCCCCAGAAAAAAAGAGAGTGCTGGAAAATCTCCTGGACTCACAGAGGGTCAAAGGTTATCTGAAGTTCAGGTCTCTACACAGTATCAATTCTAATATCTCCGAGTTCGGTAGCCCCAAGACTAACGACACCCCACACTGCTTTCAATCTTCAGATGAGGGACTGGGGGCTGGGGTGGAGGGGCAGGAAGAACAGGAAGCAGGAAACAGGCCCAGGAACCAAATGTCCTCCAGGACCAAAAAGACAGAGATGAGAAATTGGGGGGAATCTGAGGCCTAGAGGTCTGCTTTTAAAAAGCAGAAGTTCCTTTTTCCTATGAAAGTTGTTTCCTCCTCACCCTCTCCCACACATACCTCCAGTCCTCTGCCAAGAGAGAGTCAACATTAAAAGATCCTTCTTTGAAGACAAAATAATGCATATACCAAAAAAAATAAAAAAAATAAAAAAATATCTCCCCCCACAGAAACAGTAGGACAACGCTAAATGGGACAGTCAAATGTTACTCATTATTTTGGGGCTATGGGTTTGCAGGTAATTTTACTTATGTTTTTTGCAATGTACATTATGACTATTATTTTAAAAAGCAATAACAACATTTTTAGATACCAACTCTTATTTAGAAAGACAGCCCGTCATTGTTAGAGGCAAGCCTGGTAGGATAACTCAAGAGCAGATGAAATAATTCTGGGAAACAGGGGCTCTTGGGTTCTTTGGATGCCTTGAGATCATGAGCAACACCATGAAGCATAAATAAGTCTTCAATGCAACTTAGCATTTAATGAATTGAATTTCGCCGAGGAGAATCTAAGCACAACCTGAGCACACATACATTCAAATATAATAGCAGCTTCAGTGATAGAAAAATCCCCCCCCCCTTTTTTTTTTTGGCTGGGGTTCCATATCTTTGGATACCTTCTCTTATTCTGGCACGATGCTAGCCACTCCTTCTCCTTCAGGAGTTGTAGGTAGCTTTCAGAGAGGGGTAGAACAGCCATGGCGGCCACCCTTTCTGTTTTATTCTTGCTGACACAGTCCCGTCTGGCTGCTAGAACCTCCTGCTTCTGCTACTCTAAGAATCTCTTCACCATTTTCTGCCTTTTTCATCCTTCTCATGCTGCCAAAACCAGTTTCCATCATGTGATGCCACCTGGCCTGGTGAAATCAACCCCTTGATCTGAAATTCAAGAGCAGCTGCTTTCAACTGCAAGCCCTGATTTTCAGTCAAGTTGTTTCTAGCGTGAATCACTTGATACAGAAAGATCCAGGGAAATTCGAAGCAGGAATTTCTTCATTGAGAAACATTTAGTGATCCTCCCCAGTAGGCCAGCACTGATTTCTATGCTCCCATTGGGGCCATGCTCTCTCTAGGGGAAGGTTTTATGGTCCACAGGGTAGAGAGGACATCTTTGGCCTCTTCTCAATCCTCCGTGTCATTTCTTGTAAAGCTGAGCAGTGAGTAGACACTTTGTAAATTCTTGCAGGCCTCGTGGTGGGGGATTCTGCCCCTTTACTCCTGACGAATCCTCCAAACAGCAGTCACTGTGCTTGGAAGGGTAAATAGACATGGGGGTCTGAGGATGGAAAACTCTTCCGAATTATGCATAGACTTTGGACTCAGATCCTCCCCAGGCATCTACCTACTGAGCTGGGGTCCTGGGCCCCTTGCACCGGATGCTGCTTCCTTTCCACAACTGAGTGTCCTTAGAGGCCAGCCACTGGTTAAAGTAGAATGGAACCAATGATGAACAAGGGACAGTCCCTCTCCTTGAGTGGTCCACGTCTACTGGGAATTGAGATATACAGGAGCAACTGCGACACAATAATTGCCTCAGTGAGCGTGGATTTGCCCAACAGGCTTCCTAGTCGCAAAGGGGGACAGAAAAGTCTCAAAAGAGAGAAAACATTTGAATGGACTTTAGGACCAAACCAAGAGTATTGAGGGAAGAGCATTTGAGGCAGAGAGAATGACACGCAGAGGCACAGAGTGAGAAGCAAGTTCCATACAGAGGAAGACACATCCTCCCTGTGGCTGGAGGAGGTGGTGGTGTGGGAGGAGGGGTGTGGCAGGAGGTGGGCCGCAGGGCTGGGGGGTGGGGGGCAGAGGGTGGAGGTGCTGTGGAGCTGGGCGCGGGGCAAACTCCCTCTCCTGCCTCCTCCTTTCAGGTCATTTCCCTGCAGCCCAGGTGATGACAGTCTGTCCTACCCCGGTGTGAGTCACATAGCCTGTGTCCTCTGCCCAGGCCTGGCAGTGGAGGTGAGTGCTGCTCTAACATAGTCCTTCGTACACAGATGTCCACACCGAGTAATGGATGAGGCCCAGCCCCTGGCTTAGGTCACCAGCGGCCAGAGGGGCCACCAACTCCCTGACCTGGCCTGCAGATGGGTTCCTGCCTGAGGAAACAGGGCAACACACACCAAGGGGACACACCAAGCGCAAAAAGAGAAGGCGAAAAGCTGCAAGAGGCTGACCCAAGACTTTCCAGACCGGGAGCAGCTGTGCAAAGCCCCAGGTTTTCCTCCAACATTCCAGGACAGCCTCTTATTAAAAATAATCATAATAACACGGGTGTGCTTACATTTTCTGTCCCTTCATGAAGGAACCTCCATGGGAAAGTGAACAAAGAGCAAAAGTCCCATTTGCTCCAGAGGAGGGTGCTTAGAAATGTAAGAATAGGCTCCTAGGCAGAGGAGGAGTTTCTCCAAAAGGTGTCACCTGTGCGCGCCCTTCAACGATACATCAGCCAGGAGAGGATGTGCTGTAGGAAATGCACAAATGCTGTCCTTCGACTGTGGAAAAGTAACTTGTATCTATACTTAACTGCTGGCAGTTATGGGTCTGATAATTACTGGGTAGTTACTCTTGGTTCAACTAGTGATAGTTAGTGTTATGCTAACTAGTGGCAGTCATTGTTATTCCTCTGTGTAGATATCCCCAGAGCACTGGCATTCAACCTTTTTGGCACCAAGGACCGGTTTTCTGGAAGACAATTTTTCCAAAGACGGGGTGGAGGGGGGTAGAGGGATGGTTTCGGGATGATTCAAGCACATTCCATTTATTGTGCACTTTGTTTCTATTATTATTCTCTGTAATATATAATGAAACAATTATTCAACTCACCATAATGCAGAATCAGTGGGAACTCAGCTTGTTTTCCTGCAACTAGACGGTCCTAATTAGATTCCTCTGTGATCCCCAGATCCCTCGCATGCGCAGTTCACAATAGGGTTCATGCTCCAATGAGACTTTAATGCCGCCACTGATCTGACAGGTGGAGCTTAGATTGGTAGTGGGAGTGACGGGGAGTGACTGTAACTACAGATGAAGCTTCCCTCGCTCCCCTGCCTGCCCACCTGGGAGTTGGGGGGCGGGGGAGTTGGGAACCCCTACTCTAGAGAGTTGACAGATCGTTTGGTGTTTTGCACTTTGGCAATCCTGTATTCCACAAATATTTATTGAGTGGCTACCACATGCCAGACATTACTCTAGATATTGGTAACATAGCTATGAACAGCTGGTTTATAACCCAGTGGTGTGAGTTCATTCCATCACGTCCTACACTAGCTTTCTCACACGGCAGAGATAGATGGCAGAGACATGAGCGTGTGCAGGCCCAGGTGTCACAGTCAGAAGTCACTGGTGGCCTGGATGGCAGGTGAAGGGAAGCCTGAAGTTGGGAGAGAGAAGGAAAGGGTTGCTGGAGAAACTTGTTATTCCCATTTGGGTTGAGACTCATCTTAGCCGTAGCCAGGACTAGGGAAAGGACCTGCCACTCGAGTCCTCCTCCCCAGAGAAAAGCTTGTCCCTCTGCCCGGGGAAACTGGAAACAGGTGGGGAACAGGAAAGGTAGCCCGCAGTGAGGAACAGAAGGCTGACTCCTCCTGGGAGGGCTCCATCTTCTTCTCCACTGCGTGCTTCCTTCTCTTTCAGAGCCCAGGTATGGAGGGAGCAGAAAAGGACAGAGAACCTGCCCCCTCCAGGGACAGTGGCTGCAGGGGAGGCGCCAGATGAGGAGCCCTGACATTGCCTTTGGCACAAGTTTTATTTTCCTCACCTGGATCTGTCTGACAGCTGCAAATAGGGGCTCATCTCAAAGCTCAGGGCCTTCCTGCACCTACTGTCACTGGTGAGCTTCCCGTGCACTCGGTTGTCATGGAGCATGAAGGCAGAGCAGGTGGCTGGAGGTGGCCCCCACGTAATACCGATGTTCTTGAGCACAAAGATGTTGCATGTGAGCAGCCAGCCTCGCAGGGAACTGGAGAGACTTTCTTGTCTCATCCAAAGAAACGTGAAGGTTTGGCATCATCGTTGTGTTACATCCCGTGCACTGCTGTGCTCTCTGCCAACTGTCACGTTCAGCCACCAGTCAAGCTTTAGGACTTGAGGCCACAGAAGCTGAGATCATTCCTTCTGAGAAAAGCAGCACCATCTTTTTGGTGTGGGGAGTACATGGGAAGGAGGGCCATTGCTTTTGCAGTTCATTCAGTACTTTCAAGTGTTGTATTTCCCTTTCTTGAGTTTACTTGTTGAGGATGATAAGTGTGACTGCTGCTGATCTCGTCTGAGAAGCTGAACAGCCTGGGTGGCGGTGCACTTGGCTCCTTGGTTGGAGCGTGTGTTGCAAACAGAGACCAGCATTTCTCACCGGGAGCCGTTTCCAGCCCGCCACATTGCCCGGGAGACGGGCACCCAGTCTGTTTGCATGATACATTTTTAGACTCTGAGTCACTTTCGGTTCTCTTCTTGGTATCACTTTGGATTAAACTCAACAATATCCTAGACCTGGGTGTCTCCTTGTACAGACAAGTCGGCTTCCCAGGCACCCCCAGGACAGGAAGCAGAGAGGCCCAGGCAGGTAAAAGGGCTGCATAGATTAGACGCCCACTCACCTGGGCCGAACAGGTACTGGTAACAGGTTTTTATCCTACCCAGCCCTTTAAAACTCACACAGGCTGACAGAGGCAAGATAGTGAAATAGGCACAATTCATCCAAGATGTTTTCTGTCTCTCCTTATGTCAACACTCGCTAGCATATCCTTCCATTTCCATTAAAATATAGCTTCCTACAGTCAGGCTCTGATATTGAGTTTGCCAAGTGGTAGGTGCCAGGCACTGGTCCAGGTGCTGGCGGTGTGAGTGTGAACAGAAGAGACGAAGCTCCTCCCTCACGGAGCTGCCATGATATCTGCTATATAAATCACTCTTTATGCTATGCACAGACCCCTGTATATAGTATAGAAGCATGAGGGCTAGCCAGAAAAAATCCAGCCACTGTCAATATAATGAGAACGGTGACATGGCTGAATTTCTTTCAGACAGCCCTTGTATACTGAGAAAACAAATTTTTTTTTTAATTGTTAGATTTATTGGTGTGATATTGGTTGATAAAAATTATATAGGTTCCAGGTGTATAAGTCTACATTACATTGTCTATGTGTCGCACTGTGTGCTCACCACCAAGAGTCAGCTCTCCTTCCATGGCCAACTGTTGGATGCCTCCTCCCTCCTCTGCCACGCCCCTCCCCCCTTTCCCTCAGGTAACCACTAAACTAGTGACTGTGTCCTTGAGTTTTTGTTTCTTTGTTGCCTGCAGTTTTATAGTCCACCTATAAGGGAGGTCATATGGGTCTTGATTCTTTCAGTCTCCCTTAGTTCATTTAACATGATGATCTTAAGACCCATCCATGTTATTGCAGATGGCAACACCTCATCAACTCTTATTGCTTTCAGAATCTTGGTATACCAGTGTCTCACAGCTGTGTTCGTGTTGGTGTGTGGCAGTATCTTTTTATTTATTTATTTATTTATTTATTTATTTATGTATTTATTTTTTATTTTTAAATATTATTATATTTTATTGTTAAATTTAATGGGGTGACATTGGTTGGTAACAATCAGA
>PVKE010007369.1:0-50948 GCA_004027555.1 Craseonycteris thonglongyai | reverse complement strand
TGGGTGCAGACCTGGAGAAAGAGTAGGGATTGTGGATGGTCCCAAAAGGAAGGGGAGGGGAATGGCATGCAGGAGAGGGGTAGAAGCAGAAGCAGAAGAAATCCAAGGCCAACTTTCTCTCTTTACTGTGGTGCTGGCGGCATCTTGCTGGCCAGAGAGCTCCTGCCTGGTGGCTGCTCCTGAGGATGCAATATGAGCTGGGTCTAAGCATGAATTTGGAGCCAACCTGGATATGTAGGTCAGTCTGTGCCACTGGGCCTCATGCCCACTTAATTTCTCCTTCCCCTGCTGCTGGGAATCAGCACTTAGGCTTTGCAAGTGGTCAGATCTGAGTTTAAGTCCTGGTCTCAGGCACTTTAATTGCTAATTGTGAAGCACTGTGCAGAAATAATAGGCATGCTATTTTTTTAGGGTCATTAGGATTAGTGATGATGATACTAATGACAGGCCTCATGCAGTGTGGCTTACAGCATGTCATTTATTCCTCTGAATGCCCTATAGCAGGGGTGTCCAAACTTTTGGCTTCCCTGGGCCACATTGGAAGAAGAAGAATCGGCTTGGGCCACACGTAAAATATGCACACTAACTCTTAACGATAGCTGATAAGCTGAAAATAAAAATTGCAAAAAATCTCAGTGTTTTAAGAAAATTTATGAATTTGTGTTGGGTTGTAATCAAAGCTGTCCTGGGCAGCATGTGGCCTGTGTGCTGGAAAAGCTTACCCTATAGATAGATGTTGTTATCCAGTTGAACTCACAGATATATAGCAGGTTCAGAGAAGTCAGATAAATGCCCAAGGTCACACAGTAAGTAAATGATGGAATCAGGTAATGGGCACAGTTATGCCAGACCTGATCTACTCTACCAGTGGATTGATTTGCCCAATCCTTGTAATCACTGGGAGCTCTTATTAAAAGCAATTCCCAGGCTTGGTATCAGATTCAGATTCAGCCTGGTTGGGAGGGAATCTGGGGAGCGGTGGATATAACAGGTACCTTAGGGTCATATTAGGATCTGACAAGTTCAGGATACACTATATTGTGCTTTCCTGACTGTAAGCGTGTGGCTCAGTGTTGATTCCCAGTAAATATAAATATTAGCTGTGACTATTATGATATTAATGGATTGAAAGTTTATCATATCATGCAGGATTTTTATTTATTCAAAGTACATTATTCTTAGAATGATATCTTAAAGATAGAAGTCAAAGGGAGTAGATCCACCAGTAAACCCACATTTGAAAACTCTAAACTCAGATCTATCTGCAAATGGACCCAGCTGCCTTCCTTCAAAGGTCCTGTTGTTTATAGTCAAGCTGTTGGTGACATTGTGTATCAGGTTTCCTGGGCCAGAGGTTAGTTCTTCAGGAACCAGGTGCCGGTCAGTGTCTGCCGTATGCATGCATGCCCTGAGGAGGAATTCAGTGAAGAGGACTTTGGGGAGTTAAGTTTCTATTGGAAGTGGAGTTGAGCCTCTATGCAAAGGCAGGAAGGGACTGATGGTGAGCAGATGTCTGTCTGTCTTTTACCTGTATTTCTGGGTCTTCTTGTCTTGTTTTTAAGTTCCAAGGCCCATTCTGTGAGCACGTAAATTACAGAATGTAGTTAGGAAATATTGTCCCTCAGAACTAGGAGAAAGGCTTGACCCCTACCCTGGACAACTGACCTTTTGTTTCCAACCTCAGCCATGCTGACTAAACTCAGCACAAGCTTCCTTATAGACTAAGAGCGATCTATAAGACCTTGCTAAAATCTGAGTGAACCCTATTGAATAATTTCCTTGGATACTTCCATTTCCGAGATCCATGATAATAGCTGCCACTTTGAACACTGTTCTAGATGCTTTACTTATCTTTTCTCATTGAACCCTCCCAACAATCCTATAATATAGGTAATACTATCCCTGCTTTATAGGTGAATAAACTGAAACTCAGGGAATTCAAATAAGTTGCCCTATGTGACAGAGCTAATAAGCAATGGAGTTGGATTTCACACTTAGGTCTCTGTGACTCACAAATTAGAAGTTACTATGCCTGGATCATCTTTGCCTCATTGGAATAATAGGAAGTTTTGCCTCTTTTGGTTAGAATGAACTTTAGGGATTGGTTACCCTAACTGGTGATAGGCTGAAAGCTATGTACAGATTATATCAAATGGATGACTACATTCACATTTGAAGTCATCCTTAATCTTTATTAATGAAGATAGCAATGACCTTCCTCAAGTCATCTCTTGGTGGTTGTAGCAGAGATAGCTTTCTAGTTACTAATGACTCTCAGTAAAGCTCCATTCATGGGAAGAGTGGTGGCTGACTATGTTGGGGAACCCGAGTCTTTAAATTGCTGGGGCTCTGCAGCAAGAATGTCCAGGGCCAGGAATCAGATTGCTCTTGAGTACTGATGGCAGCTGAGAAGATGAAGTGAGAAGAAAGGATTGTGAGCTGTGCATCTTTAATCAACCTTGAGGGATGCCAGGATAGCTAAACAGGTTGAGTGCTTGCCTTGCAACCACAAGGTCTGGGATTGAATTCCAGCCCCCGACTGTGCAAACCCATATGCTGAACTGTGGTGTAACAGGTGACCACTGAGATGGTGGTGAAGGCTTTCGCCTCCCATGCAGGAGGCCCCCAGTTCAGTTTGTGCCCCATGTGGCCCCACATCCACCTGTGTGAAATGAAACCATGTCACAACTAATGATGTACAACTATAGAGACTGCTCTGCCCACCCCCTTCTCTCTCTCACCTTCTGTCAAAACAATAAATCTTAGAAAGAAAGAAAGGAAAGAAAGAAAGAAAGGAAGGAAAGGAAGGAAAGGAAGAAAGAAAGAAAGAAAGAAAGAAAGGAAGGAAGGAAAGGAAGGAAAGGAAGAAAGAAAAGAAAATCAACCTTGAGCTTGAGACCAAAGGGAACTTGTGCTGAGCCTCATCTGTGTTTGCCAGCACAAGGAGATTGCATCTTCTAATATATAGATCTGATGTGTTGGAAAAACAAAGTCCTCAAACAGTGGCAAAGGAATTGGAGGACTTTCTTTAGGTCAATCTTTATTTTCCGTAACTTTGAATAAATCTTATTATTTTGGTTTTACATCATTTGTGTTCTCATAGTAAGATAAAGTGTCCTCCATCACACTTCCCTTTTTTGATTGTCTATCTGCCATCTTGTCTTCCTTCCAGCAGTTCCTTGGCCTCCGATTTGACTGGGCCCACTCACTCCCTGCCACTTCTCTCCTCTGCTATCCCTGACCATTGATGAAGCTTCCAGTGGCCTGCCTCACCTTCCATTCAAAAACCTGCTCACATCTTTGCTTCTAGAAGGCTTCTTATAGCCAACCATTCCAATAACAGTCCCTGTCTCCCTCCCTCCCTCCCTTCCTTCCTTCCTTTCTTCCTTATACATCTTCATAAATTTATTTTCTTTACTTTTTAACAATTTTTATTAAATTTATTGGGGTGACATTGATTAGTAAAGTTATACAGGCTTCAAGTGTACAATTCTATAATATATCATCTATATATTGCATTGTGTGCTCACCACCCAGAGTCATTTCTCCTTCCATCAGTATGTATTTGACCTTCTTTTCCTTCTTCTACCAGTAGAACCTCTGGTAACTGTTATCTGTGTCTGTGGGTTTTTGTTGTTTTGTCTTGTTTCTTTGTTGCTTTCAGTTTTATATCCCACATATGAGTGGAGTCATTTGGTTCTGGACTTTTTTCTGTCTGACTTATTTCACATAGCCTGATAAACTCAGGATCCATCCATGTTGTTGCCAATGGCAGTATTTCATCTTTTATGGCCGAGTAATATTCTATTGTATTTATGTATCACATCTTTATTCAATCATATATCAAAGGATACTTTGGTTGTTTCTGTGTTTCAGTCACCGTGAGTAAAGAACATAGGGGTACAAATATCTTTATTAATAAATGTTTTTAGATTTTTTTGGGTAGATACTCAGAAGGATTACTGGGTTGTATGGTAATACTGTTCTTAATTTTATTTTTTTTTAAGATTTATTTATTGTTTTTGACAGAGAGAGAGATACAGAGATAGAGACAGAGAGAAGGGGGAGGGCCCAGAACAGTCTCCATAGTTGCACATCATTGGTTTTTCCACATAGTTTCACTCCACAGGTGGGAGCAGGGCTGCACAGGGCAGGAACTGGGCTGGCGTCTCGCCCCGGTGAGAACTGAACTGGGGGCACTCCCCAGCTCAGCATATGGGTCCACACGGGCCGGGGCTGGGATTCGATCCTCGGTCCCTGGGGCTGCAAAGTGAGCGCTTAACCCACTGAGTCATCCCGGCTTCCCCTGTTCTTAATTTTTTGAGGAACATCCATCCTGTTTTCCATAGTGATTGTATTAATCTATATTCCTACCATTGTGTGTGAGGGTTCCTTTTCCCCACAATCTCTTCATAAGGTGGTATCTCATGGTTTTGACTAATAGCTAGTGAAATTGAGCACCTTTTTATAAATCTGTTGGCCATTTATATATCTTCTTAGAAGTGTTGGGGAAGCCGGGATGGCTCAGTGGGTTAAGCGCTCACTTTGCAGCCCTGGGGACCAGGGATCGAATCCCTGCCCCGGCCCGTGCGGAACCATATGCTGAGCTGGGAGCTCCCCCAGTTCAGTTCTCTCTCTGTCTCTGTTTCCGTATCTCTCTCTCTCTCTCTCTCTCTCTCTCTCTCTCTCTGTCAAAAATAAATAAATAAAAATATATTAAAAAAAAAAAAAAAAAGAAGTGTCTGTTAGGTCCTCTGTCAATTTTTTAATTGGATTATTGTTGTTGTTGAGTTTTACGAGTTCTTTATATATTCTGGATATTAGCCCCTCATCAGAGGCATTGGTTGCAACTATCTTCTCTCATTAGGTTGGTTGCCTCTTTGTTTTGTTGATAGTTTCTTTTGCTGTGTAGAAGCTTTTTAGATTGATATAATGCTATGCACTTAATTTTGCTTTAACTTCCCTTGCCTTTGAGTTCAAATTCATAAAATCCTCTCTGAACCCAAGGTCCATAAGTTTAGTATACTTTAGTCTGTGCAATCTATTGCTTCGGGTCTTATGTTTAGGTCTTTGATCCATTTTGAGTTAATTTTAGTGTATGGTCATAGATCACAGTCCAGTTTCATTTTTGTACATAGCTTTCAAATTTTCCCAGCACCATTTACTGAAGAGGATTTCTTTTCTCCATTGCATGTTTTTGGCTGCTTTGTCAAAAATTATCTGTGCATATATATGTGGGTTTATTGCTAGATTCTCAATTCTATTCCATTAGTCTGTGTTTCTGCCAGTACCATGCTATGTTGATTATTGTCACTTTGTAGTATAAATTGAATTCAGGGAGTCTGTTTGGTATGTCCAGCCTTGTTCTTTTTTCTTAGGATTGTTTTGCCTATAGAGTCTTTTGTGACTCCATGCAAATCTGATTATTTTTTGTTTTATTTTTTGAAAAAATGCCACTGAGATGTTGATGGAGATTGGATTACATCTGTATATTGCTTTGGGCAATATGGCCATTTTAACTACAAGTGTTCATTCTTCCAATCCATGAACATGAAATATCTTTCCATTTTTGTATATCTTCTTCAATCTTTAAAAATAATTTACTATAGTTTTCAGTGTAGAGGTCCTTCACCTCCTTTGTTAAGTTTAATCCTAAGTATTTTTTTCTTTTTATTGCAATAAAAGCCATATACAACAAATCCTAGCCAATATCATACTTAATGGTGAAAAACTGAAAGCTTTTCCTCCAAGATCAGGACCAAGACAAGAATGCCCTCTCTCACCACTGTTATTCAACATGGCATTGCAAACCCTCGCTAGAGCAAC
The DNA here is from genome assembly GCA_004027555.1 of Craseonycteris thonglongyai. NCBI lineage: Eukaryota > Metazoa > Chordata > Mammalia > Chiroptera > Craseonycteridae > Craseonycteris > Craseonycteris thonglongyai. The sequence continues at coordinate 45,122 of PVKE010007369.1, read as the reverse complement.
GAGGTGAGAATAAGAAAGAAAAGGCATCCAAATTGGGAATGAAAAGTCAAATTTCCACTTTGCAAAAGGATTTAAAAAAATTTCTTTATCTGAAATTTCATTGTTGGTATATAAGAAAGCAATGGATTTTTGTGCATTGATTTTGTATCCTGAAACTTTACTGTCTTTGCTTATTGTTTCTGATGTTTTCTGGTGGAGTCTTTAGGGTTTTCTCTATAGAGAATCATATCATCTGCAAAAAGTGACAATTGGTTGTTAGACTTTTCATGGTGATCACTTTTTTAGGTATATAAATGTTGAATAACTCTGGTATACACCTGAAACTAACATATTGTATGTTAGCTATATCTTAATAAAAATCTTGATTAAAAATAAGATGTGATCTGGAGTCTAGGGGTGATACTAGAAGGGGCTGGCCACATGGGTATAGGACTTAACCTGCATGTAAGGGGGTACAGAGTGAGCAGAGCCCCTGGGAAGTGGGCAGTTCAGGGCTGGCAGGAAACTGGTCACCTGAGGAGGCTGAGATGGGAAGGGAGAAAGGGAACTAGGAGGATGCCTGTCAGGCATTGTAGGGAGGGCGTCTGAAGAAGCAGAACTGAGAGGCCTCATTGAGGAAGGTACCAGAGAGGTCTTTTGATTTTATAGTCAGAAATACAACTTCAATGACATGATGTGGGCTGACTTCAGTTGTTTGAGGGACAAGGGGAATGTGGGGAAGTGTAAGCAACTCAAGTCACCTGGCCAGGAGGAAGGGGGATTAGGTTTTTGTTTGAGATAGTAATTTCTTTGAGTGTTATTTTTAGCTGTTAAAAAGAATTTGTGGGCTTGGGTGAGTGAGTCGGGTGGGGAAGTGACGCAGCAAGCTGGAAACACCCAGGTTGGTAAATGGAAGGAACGAAGTATAAATTAGATCTCATCCTTGCCAAAGAGTTGCTCCTGGGTCCAAGGCCCTAGCATAGTGCCTGGCACACAGCGGGCCCACAGTGCATATTTATCGAATATGACGAAAAGTACTGTAGAATTTAGTGACAAGTCACTGTATCATCCGCAATAAAAACAAAAATAGCAACGTTTTGACCCCCACTGACTGTTGGCTTGTGGTTATTTCTTCCCTTAGCAACACTTGGTGTTTAGGGCAGCACTATATGGGTATATTTTGGTTTCTTCCTTACTATGCAGCGGTTATATGTTTATGCAGTAAAGCTTCTCGTGATTGGAATAACATATTACCCAAGAGTTCTGTATGGATGTAAAGGATACGATGGTGCCTGAGACTGTTCGGGCTACTATAAGAAAATACCAGTCTGGGTAGCTTATACACAACAGAAATTGATTCCTCACAATTCTGGAGGTAGGTGGGGGGGTCTGAAATTAAGGCGCCAGCATGGTGGCCGCCTGGTGCGGCTCCACTTGCTTGTTCATAGCTGTGCCTTCTCACTGTGTCCTCACAAGGTGGAAAGGGCCGTGGAGCACTCTCATTAGGAGGGCCCCACCTCGTGACCTAGTCTCCCCCCAAAGACCCCACCTGCTAACCCCTTTCCATCTGGGGTTAGTATTTCAACATAGGAGTTTTTGAGGGGGCACCGACCTTCAGCTCATAGCAGATGGTAAGTACAGGAAGAAAAGTGGGGTGAAGAGTTGTCCAAGGGCAGCAGAGAGAACACTGTCTCTTGGTCAAAGCCTGGTGTTGCACCAGCTCCATTTGCCACCTCCCTATAAGTTGGATTTAAATGATCTAAGTTTGTTTCCTTTGGATTTTATAAATAGAATTATGTCAGGAAAGGAGGAAATAAAAATAAATCATGACTTGCAAAATATGTCAAGAACTGAAGTCTCTCTCTTCTTTTTTCTTTTTCAAAAAGTGATATGCAAAGAATACAGGCTTAGCTCCATCATTGTGGCAAACAATATAAAGTTCACAAATGTCCTGGGAGAAAGCGGAATGATTTGACTCTTATTTTAGTCCTACCTTCTCTGAAAAGAGACAGATTGTCAGACTGCAAAAGAAAGAATAAAAGAGAGAAACAACCCTTAATCTTTATGAAGTATCCTGTGTGCCTGGAACTGTGTTGGGCACACGTGTACCTTACACCCATCCTCATAAGGAAATGGTATTCCATCTGTTTTTAATGTAACCTACTCAAGGCCACAGTCAACAAAGGGGAAGAGGGTTGAAGCCCGCAGCCAAGGAGAGGTGAATCTAAGAAACAGAGTGCTTGAAGTCAGCTAGACTCCCTAATGCCCAGCATAGTGTCTTATTCTCAGAAAAATCTTAAGAAAAATTTATCAGAATGGTGGTTAGCTGATGGAGTGTATTACTGGAGCACTGAAAAAACTTGCAAATATTTTTGTTGAAGTGCTGTTGGAGGTCTTCTAGAGAATGGGAGAAACCCAGGGAGAAAGAAATATTTAAATTTTTAAAAGAGACAATTACGAACCATCAGCATCAGGCAATAACTGGGGAAATCTATATAAAATAGACAGCACATGGTGGTACGCAGTAAGTGGTAACAGTGATACTTAAGGTAATTATTAATTACCATTAAATAAATATATCCTCTTGCTTCTCCTCACTCTGAGACACAAGACAGAATTCCGTGACCTGAGACTTTCAATTTGGGGCTTATGTTGGAAAGCACTGTGGCATCTCTCTGTCCATAATGTCTTATTACATAATATCTCTCCCAGTTGCAGTTCACTCAGTCTCTTGTGCCTCAGTTGAGCTGCCTTTCATGTGTCTGTGCAATGAAGCGTGTATATAGCCCTAGAGAACCTATATTTTACAGATCATCTTCAGTATCCCCTCAAGGGCCAGGAATTTTTATGTGATACTGAAATATAGAGAAACTTTAATTTATGTCAATTATGAGAATTAATTTAGAACTCTACTGTCAGACAATGAACACCTTTGTATCCTCAATAACAGGATTTATGTTCTCATAAACACGATGGAAAATGTGAACTGGACATTGGCTCAATTGACTTAACTGTAGCACTTCTATAACTATTATCAAAGAATGCTGATCTGTGTCAACCCAAAGGATAGTGTCTGGATGCTCGTGTGACCTGGGTTCCTTGAAAGCGTGAGCTAGTTGCCGAATGTCCGCATCCCACCCTGGGCTGGGGGATGAACTGCCCTGGAGCTTCCTCTGATGATCCATATTCACCTTGCTTCCTTCGCTCTTACAAGTCCACTGCTGGCTGGGGCTGGGGTTGTTGCAGAGCTTATAAGCAGAAGTGAGTTCCACTGAGTCCCAGAGCTTGGCCGCTGCTCTCCTTCCCACAATAGAAGCCAGAGTGGGCTCTGTTCCCCAGCTAGCTCCCCTCCCTTCTGAGGATAGAGGATGACCTGCCCATAATGTTTCGGGGTATCAGTGAGTCCCACCCTACGAGAGGGCTTTTGGGTACCACTCTGCCTCTCCCTTATCTCCAGCTGACCTCCCATATGGTCAAACAGACTCTAAGGCTAGGAATCTCGTTATTCAAACTGAGCCCCTCATGTTCTGCTGTGGAACCTGAGAACAGTTTCAGTGTTCAACCATAAATATCTTTTAAAGTGGTAAATGTAGTACATGACCATGATCGAAAATACGTGAGACCTACATTTTGGGGAATACAAAAGATAATTAGACAAGATCCTTGCCCTTAAGGTGCTCACAGTCCATTATCCATCTAGGTCAGATGGTTCCCACTGCTGGTCAGCACTTAGTGGGGTGAACCCTTTACTAACCCCCTCCAACACCTCCCACCTCCTATAATTCCTTTCGGGATAATAAAGGATAGGCTCCTATGACAGCGGATGGCTATTTCTCCCTGCACCTGCTCCCCATGATGCCTGGAGCTACCTGTGCACTGGGACTCTGACTTGAGTTTTTGTGTTTCCCAGAGCACCTAGCCTGGGGCAAGGGGGGTCTATGCAGGCACTTGATAAACACCTGCCTGAGAAATCAAAGTAGCTAATTCATAAAGCAATCTACTCCAAGGTCAAACTCCCTCTGGGGTCCCTGTGGTCACTGCTTAGTTGGTCTTAGAGCAGAGAGAGCATATCCTTTGTCAGCTCACTTTCACGACTGTCCAGTCTGATTCAATGATTAAGTTGCCATAATAACCCAATGGACTTGAGATTTAAAGAAAAAAAAAAAATGGAGGATGCCTGGATAACTCAATAGGTTGAGCACTTGCCTTTCAACTATGAGGTCCGGAGGTTGAATCCCAACCTCATCCCATGCAAACCCATATGCTGAACTGTGGTGGAGAAGGTTCTCACATCCCATGAGCGAGGCCCCCAGTTCCATTCCTTTCCTGCGTGGCCCCATATCTACCTGTGTGGAATGAAACTTTGTCACAATTAATGATGTAAATTATGGAGACTGCTCTAGGCTTTTCCTCATCTCTCTCTCACCTCTCAAAAACAATAAATCTTAAAGAAAAAATCTTACAGTACCTTTTTGTTGCTGTTGTTTGTTTGTTTTTTTGGTGGTGGGGGTGGTGATTATGGGGTCACTTAGATTCCTATTGTTCTAAACAAAAAAGTCATATCCTATTTGGTTCTCTCAAGCATTGCAGATGGATCAAATGGAAGACAGAATGATGACCAGCGTTGCAAGCTTGTAGAAGTCATCCCATGAGTTCAGAGTGGGGTTTTTCAGCTAAGCAACTCAACAGGGGTTATTATTATTATTTTTTTAATGTTTTAGAAAATAAAGGGATCTACTTGAATAACTGTACTTACAGGCCTCATTTGCATGCAGGGTTAGCAAGCAGCATGTTACAAAGAGCTAGGCTTGGTGAGTAAGACTGAAATCTTGGTTCTGTCCCTTTTTAGTTATGTGGCCTTTGGAAATTCATTCAGTTACTCTGAGCTTCAGCTTCCTCACCTGTAAGATAATTGACCCACAGAATTATTCAGAAGATTTGAGATAAATTAGAAAGCGCCTAGCATAGATCACGGGCTCAGTAAGTGATACTTAAAATAGTGGTGATGACAATGATAATCATTAACAGTGGGATACTTGGCTCTCTGAGCTCCATGTTGCTGCATAGAGGTAGATGTGACTATGCTTCCTCATCAAAGATTGTCTTTGTGACCTGAACCTCTCTGCATGCCCCTTATCATCCCTATGTGTATTTATGGGTTTAGATGGGATCATCTTCTCCTAAATACCAACTCCAGTACTAGAAACCTTGCAGTACTAGAAACCACCCAGAGTGGCATGTCAATCCCACTCTATGCACTCAGCACATTTTTAAAAAGAGAGGGGTTGGGGGAAAAAGAGAGACAGTACTAATAATTGAAATAGTACTGACAGCCACTCAGTCATCTTAATTTAAGTCTTGCATGGGTACAGGTGGGGAGGCATGAATCAGGGGTTACCTCAGTCTCTGTAGGGTGAGCATCTTGTGTTGAAATATTTGTCTTGTTTTGTGCTACGTGATAATAAACTCAATGATAATTAACTCTTTAATACCCAGCAGAATGCATCATCTCTTTCAGCGCTGGAGGGTAACCCAGCTGTGTTGGATTCACTGAGTTGGATTCACTGAGTAAACTTTGTATGAATATTCAGGGTTGTATGAACAGAGTATGTATTCTGTATTTTATGGATAATTTAAGATAGGGGGACTTTTGTGTTTAACTTTCATGTACTACATGTGAATATCCATGTGAAATAATATCTTACCTGAACTGACTACTAATTCAGTTGTTTATTTATTTTTTAAAATGTTATCTGTAAATATTTTAGTGTATATGTTTAAAAGGAACTGTTTAAAAAGAAAAACTTGGGAAGCCGGGATGACTCAGTGGACTGAGTGCTTGGTTTGCAGCCCTGGGGTCCCAGGATTGAGTCCCAGGCCCAGCCTGTGCGGACCCATATGCTGAACTGGGGTGTGTTTCCCATGAGGGAGGCCCTCGGCTCGAAGGGGTATGCTTCCCATGCTGGAGGCCTGTGCCCACCTGTGTGGAATATGTCGAAAACTAATGACATACAACTTTGGAGACTGCTCTGGGTCCTCTACCTTCTCTCTGTCACTCTGTCTCTCTCTGTCAAAACAATACAATAAATCTTTTTAAAAATAAAAAATTAACTACCATATACTATTATCACATTTAAATAATGAACAATTTCTTTGTATCAGATATGGAGTCAATATTGAAATTTTTCCAGTTGGCATATGTATGTGTGTTTGTCTACATATACATGTATCTATGTGTATGTATGAGTATGTGTATATACACACACATAAAAATTTTAAAAGAGCTTCTTTATTCAAAGTAGGATCCAAATAAAGTTCCTACATTGCAATAGGTTGATATAACTTTTAAATTTCTTAGAATGCTTTTAATGAATAGCGGGGCAGATTTTTGACCTGATAGTGTAACTAACACTTGGGTAAGGTGTGGCTCCACTCTTCATACGAGTCCATGCAGTGGGGGCCACAGGCAAACTTGTCTACTCCCATTGCTCATTGGCCCTCTCAGAAAAACCCATTTCCTGTGTTTTTGTCTTTTCATTCTTAAATAAAAGTAATGAACTTCTGAGGTTCTTCCTTAAATACTTGAATTACTAATATTGTAATAACTATGTATGGTACCATGTAGGTACTAGAATTATTGGGGGGGGGGAATCACTTGCAAATTATATAAATGTTTAACAACTATGCTGTGTACCTGAAACTGACATAATACTGAATGTCAACTATAATGGAGAAAAGAAATTTGAATACCAATCTGAAGGACAAATTCAGCTGTAGAAATCTCAACTTTAGATCTTCACCCAGGAAGCTTTGTGTATTTGCTTTTCCTAGACCATGCAGGTAGAACATTGTGTTTTAGATTAAGCAAGAGTTTGCAATTTAGCTTAACTAGAAATAATCTGGATTTTATTTTGAAATTAGGAAGAGACACACGATGAGGCAGAGAAGCCCACCCTGCCAACCACGCAATCATGTGGCCTCGTGCTTTTCATGCTTGTTGGCCTTGGGAGGAGGTACATAGAGCATAGATGGTAAGGAAGTATTATATTTTCTGGCTAAAAATAGGAACAGGATGTTTTGAGACAGGGTTCTTGTTCTCACAAGCCTCTCTGTGAAAATAGCTGAGGTTTATGCAGTTGACACAGGTGGTACTTGAGCTCCTAAGAGCTCACTGCCTACATCCCTGAGTGGACTGTGATGTGAGCTGAGGGAACCTGAAGTGGCAATGGCAGGAAGACAGTGGTGTTCTATCTGCAAGAAGGGCCTTTGAACCAGGGGCCTCTGGTGATAAGATTGATATTGTTAGGTGCCCATTGAATATCAGATGCTGATATTTACTTTGGATTAAATTCTATAGCAGGAGTGTCCAACCTTTTGGCCTCCTTGGGCCACTTTGGAAAACGAAGAATTGTCTTGGGCCACACATAAAATACACTAATGATAGATGATGAACAACAACAACAACAACAAAAATTGCAAAAAAAAATAAAAAATAAAAAATCTCATAACATTTTAAGAAAGTTTATGAATTTGTGTTGGGCTGTGCCCGCAGGCCTTGAGTTGGATAAGCCTGTGCTATAGCATTTCGTAATCACCCATACCTTTTTGCAAATGCCTCCCAGAGTATTTCCTGTTGGCCATTTCCCCGCATCGCCTCCACCGTCTCCCTTCTCTGAGTCAGGGGCACCCTGCCTTGCTCCTTGGTGCACTTCCACTTACTCGATTCCTCCATTGCAGGTACATGCCATCTTGTATTGTCAGGTTTTCTTTTGCAAGGCCATCTCCACCTCTGCCCCTTGAGCTCCCTAAACGTAATGCCTGGTACACAAGGTACACTCAGTGTGTGGTGGTTTGAGGGTGCCTGCCAGCAGCACTCTGCTTTGGCAATGTTGGGGGGCATGTGAGGAGAGGCATATTCTTGGGGAAACTTGTTTTTTGAGGCCCGAGACATGGAAAATAGTTAAATAACAGTATAAAATGGAAAGCAGAGAGTATCACAGGGAGCAGGCAGGACCACCCAACCTCACTGTGCTAATTATACTACTTAATCCTGACCTGTACACTCCTTTATAGTTTATCAAGGCTTTCACATGTTTTCTCGTGCCCTGAAGAGGGTATCATTATTTCCTGCTTTGTAAATGACAAACTATGGCTCAGAGGAGTGAAATGACATGCTAAAGGCAACCTAATTAGTAATGGTAGAACCAGGCTTGGAGCCAGTCTTCTGATTCTAAATCTAATTTCCTTTCTACTCTGTCATCTGTCTGAAGTTGGTAACCTGGGGCCTGGAAAGAGGAAGGCACTCACCTGGTTCCATAGATGTAATTAAAGACTTTAGATACTGCTGACAAGGCCAAGCACACTCTAGGTAACCAGTGAATGGCAAGGGAAAAAGAGAGGAAGAACTAACATCGAGCAGTTACTATGTTCAATGAAAATAGAAAGTAAGCCACAAATGTGGGCCACATGTGGAATTTTAAATTTTATAAGAATCACATGAAAAAAGTAAAAGTAAACAGATGAATTTTATTTTAATAATATATTTTATTAAACCCAATATATCCAAATATTAGTTCCTTTATCATGAAATCAATATAAGAATTATTACTCCCAACATCTTACATTCTTTTTTTCCACATGAAGGCTTCAAATTCGAGTGTGTATGTTATAGGTACAGCCCGTGTCAGTGTGGATTAGCCACATTTTAGGGCTTGATAGCCATGTGTGGTAAGTGGCTAAGTGACTGTTGTACAGTTCTAAGCATTCTACAAGTTCATGTATTCAGCAGTCACAGGAAGAATTGTTTACAGAACTACCTAAAAGCTGAGGAAATGAAGCCAAGAGAGGTTAGGTAACTTGGCCTTGGGTCACAAAGTTGGAAAATGACAGCAGAGTTCTGACCTAAGCCTGCTCCTCCTCTTCCCACTCTGGTGGACTGCCAGTCCTCTAGGAAAAGAGAAAAGGAGGGGTGGGGCTCTGAACCTGCAAGGATGGTGGAATTGCATTGGTAGAAATGAGCAGTGGCCTTGATGTGGTGATATTACCCCCTGAGGGTCTGAGCTGCTGCTGGTGTTGATAATATTGTGGTGGTGAAGGGGGCGTGCAAGGGCAAAGCAGGGGTAGCCAATTTCCCAACTATGGTTACATACGCTTCTGGGAGGTAGCTGAGAGATCATAAGGCAATAAAGCGAACCATTGTCTGCTAATGTATTTGCCAGCGTTCAGGGAGCCCTTTCACAAGGCGATGAGCCTCTCTCGGAGCCTCTCTCCTGGGACGAGAGGCCTTTTGAACGTGCCTTCCCTTCAGAGCTATGTGAAGATTCAGGTTATGACACATAGTACTCGTGAGGTGCTGAGTATACCTGTATGTGTGCCCCTGTGGAGGAGGTCAGTCTTACCCGTTTCTAAGTCGACTACGGTAGGCACTCTCATGGAGGAGAAACTGGATTCGGAGGGCCCTGTGCCTGCCCTGTGGGCAAACTGGTTCTAAGTTTGTTTTTCTTGTTTTATTCACAAACATATGACACCAGCAATACAGATGCACTTTAAAAATCCGGGCATCCTGACACATGACTGTTTTTCTCCCAGTGTTTCCTGGCAGTTTTTCGTTTGGAAAACTATAGGTTTTCATACAACTATAATTTTAGTGTGGGTAAAGTGTATTTTGTTTTTCCCCTTATCGTAAACATTTTTCCAGCGTTATAGTGCTGGTAGCATGTTAATGGCTTCAGAAGATAACACTGAATTCGGTATCTGAATTCAGTTGCCATGGCTAGGTTGTTTCAAATTGGCTTGACATTATATTTGATGCTGCAGCCTGCAACCTCATGCTTGTGGGTTTGTTTTTTTTCCCCTATCTTTTATAATTAGATTCTAAAAATTATAAACTTATAATTAAAATTATACATTATTCATAAATGTAATTATAAATGTAAAACATTTATTTCCAAGAAATGCTTCAGTCTTTGCATTCCAGGCCAGAAAGCTACAAATGTTGTAAGATGTGTTGGTTGTTCTGGGATATGACTTTCTGCTTTCTGTTTCCTTCCCCGCCCCTTCCATTTTTTTTAAAGATTTATTTTTTATTGTTTTATTGAGAGAGAGAGAGAGAGAGAGAAGGGGGAGGGCCTAGAGCAGTCTCCATAGTTGTATGTTATTAGTTTTCATTATGGTTTTACACCCCAGTTCAGCATATGAGTCCACATGGGCTGGGGCTGGGATTCACTGAGCTATCCTGGCACCTCCCGCACACACATTTTTATTAAGATGTAATTGACATACAACATTATGTAAGTTTAAGGTATGCAGCATAAACTTCTGTTTTCCCAGCAGTGGGTGATATGTGAGCTTACCAGTTTTGCCACAAAATCACTAGCATTGGGTATGCAAATTTACTCTAAAGATTTGCTAAATTTAACAAAAGTCAGAGTGTGCCAAGTGTTTGTGTGTAGTTACCCACAGGCCTCTTACAACACCACTGATGTAACTGACCAGTTGCAGGTGGGACAGGTGAGGTCACCATCGGCTCAGGGGCACCTTAAAGGCAGGTTGGCTAAAGAGTTTTTCTTTGCCTGCTGAAGGTGAGGCCACCCCCAAATACCTACCACTTTCAGATCTGCACGCAGCATTTCCCCGAATCCCAGCCTCACTTCCCACAGTGCTCAGAGCCAGGAGAGAGCTCCACTCCGCTGTACATGACCTTCCTGCTTCCTTCCACACCCTCAGCTGCACCCGGATCTGCCAGAGGCATTGGGGTCAGAGAAATGTATGATGCTGGGCACATTATTTTATCCTTCCTTGCCTCATTTTTTTTTTTTTTCTTCATTATATATGGGAATGGCAGCAGGCATCTCCCTGTAAGGTTGCTGTCAGGATTAAATGTGTTAGTATTTGGAAAGTACTAAGAATAGTACCTGGTACATAATTAGTCAATAAATGTACTTGTGGGTTTGAATCTCAGTTTCTAGGTGCCTACATGGGGTAAAGTACTTCACCTTTCTCTCCTTGAACTTCCTCATCTGTAAAATAGGATTATAGCACCTGCCTCATGGAGGTGTTAGGTTTCAGTGAGATAATGTATGAGTAAATAGAGCATTTAGCACAGGACCTTGCACATAAAAGTCCTTCCATAAACACAACCAAGAGAAAAACTTGTTTTTTTAGTTTTACTTTTTGCTCTGCAAGAGGGAGTGCTCTGTCCCCATACTTTGGTCTCTCAGCAGGAGTGCTGTTGTAATTAGCTGTTGGATCTTGACCATATTTGTTATGGTGCATTTTTATGTCCACATTATAGATTTGGGGTCCTCTTGAAACAAAGGTGAGGCAAATCAACATGTTCATGTCCCTGAAGCTTTTAACAAGTTTTTAACAAATCTAGTTTTTGAGGTTTGCAAGTGCATAATTTCACAGAGAGAGGGTGATACTTTGTATATTTATTAATTTAGTGGCTTCCTCCCAGGGTTGGCATCAAAAGAAACTATCAGGTTTAGGGAAGGTATCAAGTGTTTCTTTATGCTCCGTGATACAAATCAAATTTGTCTGTGATGATAAAGTAAAACAACATTTTTTAGGAAATGCAAAGAAATCACCTAAGAGTCACTTGAGCTCAGCTCATTCCATGCTTATCTCCTGTCTGTCTAACAACTCATCATTGTGTTTGAGTTTAGATGTCTCCCCAGACAGCCTCCCCAAACCATCCAAACTGTGTAGCTGTACTCTCCCCATGGTAACACACTCGGCAGCTGTAATTCCCTTAACCTGTCTCTCTCCCTCTGGAGGCAGAGACCTGCCTTAGTCACCCCTGCATCCTTGTTGCCTATCATTGGGCCAGAACAGCATAGCACTCCATAAGTATTTGTTGACTGAATGGATGAACTTACAAAAATCTGCCTGGGATGCTCAAAGGTATGTGTATAATAATGACAGGTGGATCTGCAAAATGAGGCAAGTGAAAAGTCAGGGCCCTTTTTTGCTGGGCTGAGGAAAAATGAATGCAATGATACTTGTTTGGAAAATGCATAGGACATGACTTACTTAGCCTTTGTCCTCTGTGAGGCCTCAGTTGGTCCCTCATCCTAGCTGCTTCCCCTCCCTAACCACCTGCTCTCTTTCAACATCTCACCAACACCCATCTGTGCCATCTACCCTTGCCAACGATTTGGAATGAAGATAGTTCTGTGGAGTATCTATGTCCAATCTGTAGACTTCTTGTTACCTACGCAAAATCTGGACTCTGGGCATAGCATAGGAAGGATGAATGTTTCTTTCTTCAATCCTCCATACCCTGTGGGTTCAAGAAGGGCCAGGCCCACTGGCTGTCCTTTGATGGCAGTAAAGGGTGTAGTGGGATTCTAGGTTATAGGGATAATCTTCGGGGAAATGAGCTTTGCCCTTCAAATGTTGGCTTTGGGCCTTCTGCTTTGTCACTCACTGTTCATCAGGAAGTCCAATCTAACCTAACATACAGTCCTATTTATGCTGGACAGTGTACTGGGAGTTTCACAAATATTACTCCAGTTCACATTTTCAGGACCAGTAAAGTTCCCTCCATCAGGCCTGGGCAGACTTTTTCAGGGCAAGGGCTACTTCTCCAAGTATTGCAGTCTACTAGCTCTTTATTTTATTATTCAGACAGTCATGCCACAATTTCTTGGTGGTTCACAGGTGCACCGTGATTGACATCTTGCCCAGCCCTGCCCTACATCTGAGAAGCTTGGTCATACATTGAAGCCAGCCACCTGACATGTGATAGAAGGAGAATTTGAGAGGATGCCAAGAAATCGGAGTTCTACTTTGGCTGTGTCACAAAACAATGATATGTATGGCCTTTTCTATTTCAGTGTACCTCGGTTTTCTCATCTGTAATGGGTTCGGGAGACTTTTAATGTCATTATTTATTATTATTACTTTTTTAATATTTATTTACTTATTTATTTATTTATTGACAGAGAGAGAGAGAGAGAGAGAGAGAGAGAGAGAGAGAGATACAGACAGAGAGAGAACTGAACTGGGGGAGCTCCCAGTTCAGCATATGGGTCCACACGGGCCGGGGCCAGGATTCGATCTTCAGTCCCCGGCGCTGCAAAGTGAGCGCTTAACCCACTGAGCCATCCCGGCTTCCCCTCGGGAGACTTTTATTAGATACTTTCTAAATTTCCTTCTGTTTCATTCCCTCAACATGCCTAGTCCAATCCAACCTTCTTTCCCTGAGTTACTTTTGTATTGCACATCAGAATTACACAGTTTAGCAGCACTGTATGTTTTGAGGGAGTCTGATCTCTCAGTGATACTCTGATTTTACAATGACAAAGACCTTATCTTGTTCTCTTAAGCTTCCTAATCTTGGACCTACTATTTTGTAAAGTATGAGGCTGTTACCCTTGGGTGAGTTCCTGAAACGTTTTGAGTACATGTATTTATCCTAGGATAATTATTTCCATGCCTAGATAGTCATTCTTTCTCATATTAAAAACCGAGATTAATTTTCAGGGCCACTTTTAAATAACTTGCACTTTAAATGTGATTAAGTTCTACTTTTTCATTATTTTTGCTTTTCTTATTAGTACCTTTTGTGTCCTAAGACATCTTTGTCTACCCAAAGTTCATGAAGATATGCTTCTATGTTTTCTTCTAGAAGCACTATAGTTTGCACTTTCACTTATAGGACTAGGACTTCAAGCATCAACCAATCTCCATGGGTGCCTGTTAAGTGAGAGTCTACTGTATTAAAAAGACTTTCCTTTCACCACTGAGTTTCACTGGTACTGTAAAATATTGCTATTGTGGATATGCGGGCTTATTTAGAGATTCTGTTCTTTTTCATTGATCTATTTATCTGTTCTCACTCCTATAACACATTGTCTTGATTACTGGTTTTATAATAAGTTTGGTAATATATGGCCTCAACTTTGTTCTTTTGCCTTTGCTATTTTAGGTCCTTTGTATTTCATTATAAACTTTAGAGTTAGCTTATTAATTTGTACAAAATAGCCATTGGGCTTTTGATTGAGAATGCACTGAAACTATAGAACAATGTATTAGGGTTCTCCAGAGAAACATATCTTACACACACACAAAACAATGTGACAGTAGTGTGTGTGTGTGTGTGTGTGTGTGTATATGGAGAGAGAGAAAGAGAGAGAGAGAGAGAGAGAGAGAGAGAGAGAGAGAGATTAAGAGATGGAGAGAGATTTTTATATGGAATTAGGGAGGTTAAAAAGTCCTGAGAGCTGCAGTCAGCTACAAAGAACAGGTGGTGTAGTTGCAGTTTTAGTCTGAAGACCTGAGAACCAGGAGAGCCAAGGTTATAATTTTAGTTCTAATGTTGGTAGACTTAAGACCCAGAAAGAGCTGATGTTTCCATTCGAGTACAAAGACAGGACAAAAACTGATGTCCCAGCTCAAAGCAGTCAAGTATGAAGAGTTCTCCATGACTCATAAGAGGGATTTTGTTCTAGTCAGGACTTTAACTGATTAAATAAAGCTCATCCACATCAGGGAAGGCAGTCTGCTTTACTCAGTCTACCAATTCAAATGGTAATCTTACCTGAAACACTGTTATATACATACCCAGAGTAATGTTTGACCAAATTTCTTGTCATTTTTGACCCAATCACATTGATACTTACAATTTACCATCACAGTCAATTTGGGAGAGAATTGACATTTTCACAAAACTGAACATTCCAGTTCATGAATATGGTATATGTCCCATTTATTTAGACCTTCTTTGATTTTTCTTAGTAAGGTTTTATAGTTTTTAGTAAAACAACAACAACAACAACAAAAACTAGCCAATGTTTTATTTGCTTCCTGACATTTGATATTCTGTTATTATAAATTGTATTTAAGATGTATTTTCCAAGTGTTTGTGAACTTGTACGTTACAAAAATACAGGAATGTTAGGGGAAGGATAATTCTCAATCTGTCAGATAGCAGTGACATTTAGGAACTACCATTCTGAACATAACCATAAATCATTACGAAAATATCCTTTATGTCTGTATGCTACTTTATCACTGCCAAAGCATTTCCTTTGTTCCTTGCATGCGTTCTCAGAAAGAGACAGGGAGCTACTATTATCTCTTTGTTCATATAAGAAAATTTGGCCCCAGGGATATTATCTAAAAGTTCCATGACTGAAGTGGCAGAGCCAGCCCCAGAACCCAGGACTTTTCCTAAGAGAAAGGTCCTGCTCCTGATACCAAAGCATTCTATATAAAAGTTGCCTATCACTGAGAATGCACCTCAAAAGGGTCTGGCTTTATGGAGAATCTTCTGCCTGTGACCTCTGAAGACAGTGTAAAAGGAAGGGAAGAAGACAGCAGAGGGAGAAAAGTAGACCAGGATGGCTATGTATACAACACTATTTGGGGAGGGAGAAGAGGGTCACTGTTAGCCCCATACAGTGCTTTTTTGTCTGGTCGGAAAAGATGCCCTGATATGGAATGATGCTATTTTGCCAGGGCTAAATGCCCGTATACAGTGAACAACTTGCACAATTATGTGTGGCACCCCAGAGGGACAATAACAAATATAGAAACCTTAATTTTTCAGGAATTAATTAGAAAATGACAAGCCTAAACTAATACTTTCTTTCCTTTTGAGAAATTTACCAAAAGTACTTTCAGGATGACTCAAAGCTACAAGGGAAGAGACTGGTTTTCTTTTTCTTCCTTTTTTTTTTTGCAACCCTTTGACCTTGTGTCCTGTCTCTTTCCTCATCTTTTCCCCTCTATTATCCAGTTTTACTGAGTGCCAGGTCCTGAGAATGCAGAAATAAATGAGGTAACTTCTCTCCCTGGGAGCTTGTAAGTTTTTGACTGCCACCAATAATAAGTAATACATTTCACGTTATTGCATTTATTTAAAAAGAATTTTCTTAGAAACACATAGTAAAATATTTATGAATGAAGTGACATGCTATTTATGATTTGTTTCAAAATACTCTAGGAGGTATAGGAGTGGATAGGGATATAAATGAAATAAGATTGACGACAGTTGATAATTATTGAATCTGAGTCATGGGTCTATGGGAGTTCATTATCTTTCATCTATCTATATCTATCTTTGTAATTATCTATTTGAGACAAAAGTTTCATGAAATGTGACACCCTTATTACATGCAATGAATTTTTATATTTTTTAATCTAGTGTATTCTAGTCTATTTTTTTTTTAATTTTTATTTATTTATTTATTTATTTTTGACAGAGAGAGAGAGAGAGAGAGAGAGAGAGATAAAGAGATACAGTGACAGAGAAAGAGCTGAATTGGGGGAGCTCCCAGTTCAGCATATGGGTCCGCACGGGGCCGGGGCCGGGATTCGATCCTTGGTCCCCGGCGCTGCAAAGTGAGCACTTAACCCACTGAGCCATCCCGGCTTCCCCTCTAGTCTATTTTTTAAAAGCTGTAGTGATGCTCTAAATTGATTTTAAGACCCACTAATGTAAAATAATACACATTTTGAAAAACACCAGAGTAGTGAGGGAGAGAGGGACCTATGGAATAAGTGATTACCATCCACCAGCAAGTGTTAATTAGGATGTGTACCGAGAGGAGTGGACCGACTAGACAGCATCCTGGAAAGGCTGGGAGATCCTCACAGAAGTCCTTGAGCAATTTGCATAGAAGAGGTGGCACTTCCGTATTTGACAAGATGGTAAGGAGAGATATTTGAGCTGAGGGTTGAAGGCTGTGGTGCAAGTGGAGAATGGTGAGGCGACATGGGTGAACCTTAGTTAAGTACAGCTGGGATGTGAGCGCTGTGGGGAAACAGCAGCAGTAGAGGTCTTATGGGATAGCTTAAAAAAATTGGGATTTTATTCTGTGTGTATCAGGAAGACGTTGGAAGGTAAACTGAAAAATGACCCAATTCCATTTGTCTTTTACAAACGTCAGACGTGTGCAGGTTTGCCCTATGAAGTCATGATTCAGTACAGAAAACCCAGACCCAAAGGAGACCTAGTCCTGGAGGCGAGTGCTGCTAACTCACCTTATTCAGTTCACTTCCTATTCTGCCCCATGGATTCTCAGAAGATCCACACAGACACACAAATTGGACTCTTCTAAGATTGAATGAAGTACATAGAGGTGATGTGGGTAAGGTCACACACCCAGCGATTAGGAAAGCTGGGATTTAGGGGAAGTCTACCATCTTTACCACCACAATGCTTCATGGTTGAGTTTGATTTCACTCCAGCTAAGTCCTAAACCCAGTTGTTGAACAAAGATAGTCCTGAAAAGATTTGCTCTTAAATTTGAATCTCAATATTGCCAAATTTGAATTTGCCTAGTATAGAGGGAGAAAAAAGTTTTTCTAGCAGATAGAAGAATGGCTTCTTGGCAGGAAGTGATACTTTAAGCTTTGAGAAATGGGTGAAATTTTGAGAAGTACATATTGTTGACAGGGAAGGGCAGCAGAAGCAGCTGAGAGAAAGAATCTAACTACAACCTCTCTCTACCACTGTTTACAAGTAAAAACGACAGAATGTGAAAAGCCCCTACTTGAGGGCTCTAAAAATAACAGGCAGATAGGATTCAGGAGTCAAAACTTCAGTGATGCCCCATAATGGCCTTTGACATGTGGAAATGTGAGGACTAAAACTCTGAGATAACTCCATCTTTTCAGCCAGAGGAACCAGGAAGAGGAGCCACTGGAAGCTAGGTAGTGAGGAGCTCCCCAAGAGGAGAGGGTTGGGAAAGGGAATACTCTGTGTATGGACTGATATAAGTCATGCACACACTATGAGGTGCACGTACATGGAACAGACCCAAAGAAGCACAGCAAAGGTTTTGAGAACTTAGCACTGCGCAAGTCCCAGATAAACCTTTGAGTTGCCTATGTGACAGGCAGATCTTATCAGCCTAGCAAAAGCTTTGAAAACCAAACTGACACCAGAGCTACCTGCTTCAAAAGGTAAAGCAGAACTTTCCATCTGAACGTCAGGGGGTTCATTATCGGCTAAACAAATAAAAATGTCAACATTTATTTCCCCAGGGAATTTTAGCAGGATCCACAACATAATAATCAAAAGTTCACCAAACAATCCAAATATACTTAGTATTCCAAATGTGCACAGAGAAGTAAACAGGAAATCGGTGAGGTAGTCCCACAGTGAAACCAGGGCAGACTGACAGCTCTGCGCCTGGGCACTCAGTGTGGCTGAGTAGTTGTCTTGAGTTTATCCTCTTTGGGGTTCCCTGAGATTCTTTCATTTGCAAATTTATGTCTTTCACCAAATTTGAGATATTTTCAGTCATTCTGTCTTCACATATTTTTTTCTACACATACCTTTCTTTTTACCTTCTGGGATGGGACTCATGTTATTGGTAAATAATTCATGTTATTGGTAACATGAATGTTCAACTTTTTGAGGTTGTCCCATGGTATTATCTTGAAACACGTTAATCTTTTTCCAATATAAAAGTACATTTGAGTACATTCAGGTTATAAAAGAGGTAAGGGTTGGGCTGCGAGATGGAGTGAATTTGGCCTATTTTCCAAATGGAGGGAAAATGTAGAGAAAAGGCAGTAGGTTTTATTGTGAGGATTTGAATATACTGACTTCCTGTCTTGGGCAGTGAGCTTTCTGCTCTGTGGAAATGAGCCAGACTTTTCTGGCCTCTCGGGGGTGTACAAGCTCTGAGACAATTGAACAATTTGGTGTTTTCGACTTGATGATTATACAGAAATAATTCTTTTACTGTTTGTAATTCACCTCAATTCATAGTTGAATGATACTTCCATAGGAGAAATCTTTAGCGTCTTATGTGTTTGTCAAACAGCATTTCTTTTTCCTTTTTCAAATGTAGGTGGTGCTTTATTTACAAGCTTTATTTCCTATACTGTGTAGAGGTGATGAAGTTAAGCGAGAAATTTAAAGTAACAGTTGTTTTACTTGCATAGTTTAAAATCTCTTTCTTCTTTATGGTTTCCCTTGTGTTTCAGCAAAACCCTGTGAAGTAAAGGATTATGAAGCCCCTTAGTCATGAGGTAACAGAGGCTCAGAGAGGGTAAATGTCTCTCAAGGACACGGGGATTTGGCTGGAGAGTTAGGGACCTCACAGCTGTGCCCTGGTTTCAGGCTTTTCCCTGAGTTCAGCCTTTCCAGTAGCAGCCCCTGCCTCTGACTCCCTTGAGGGTCCCAAATTACAGTTCTATTTGCTGTGGAGCAGTGTTTGAAATAGTTAGCACTGAAAGCGGCAGATAATGGTTTTGTTGGGATGAATAGCAAGGTCCCACGTTTATCTAGAGACAAATATTGACTCATGACACTCCTGGAAGGTTCATCTACTCTCAGAAGTGGAGACTTCCTCCGCCCACAGTGGCTAAGCCAACCCCCAGCTTCCTGTCTCTCCTCCCCAGTGCTGCTAGGTCCAGGTTTACAAGGAACCATTTACTAAGCACCTGCCGTGTCAGGCATTGCACGACACTCTGTTCTGAGCTCACAGTTCCCAGGATCTTGGTTGAATTGATTGATGTGGATGGATTCCATCAACAGGTAAGATCGTGGTGCTGTGGTTAGAGGGACAGTGGGGAGCCCAGGGCAGCTCTCTTCTGTGGCCCTCGGTCTTCCCCTCCTTCCTCCTAAGCTATATTCTGTGATTGGGTTAGCTGCAAGGCTTAGCACTTTTGGGGTGACTTACTATCAGGTTTTAGGGAGGGAAGCACACTTGTTGCAGGAAGTGACACCTGACGGAGGATATCAGACACTCAGATAACTCTTCAGATAGAGGAAGGAGATTTTATTAGCCCCCAGAGCATGCGGGGCTAGTAGCACCTAAGCACTTGCTCCCCGCAGTTAGATTTCTCACCGCTTATATGCATTTGAGCGTGATTTTTTTTGTCTAGGGACCCACATGTTTTTTGTGACTCAAGGTGGGGAGGGGAGCAGGGGTAGACCTTGCACCTGGGTTTTTGAGAACCGTTTGTTCTTGGCCTTGATTTCTATAAGGCTGGCCTTTCTGAGACTCAAGGACTTTTTATCTCCTGTCCTTGTGTTTGTAAGAGTCTCCAGGAGGCCCCTTCTTCTGTCATCTTTTAAAGTTCCTCCTCTCTCACACTGGCTTTAGAGCCAGACATTCCTGGGCCAATCCTAGGACCTTCCCCAGTCTCAGTTCTCTTTCCTATAGAATGTTGAAATCGTAAACTTGACATTCATGAGAGAGTTCTCATGGAATCTTTGAGAATTCTCAACATCGTCTTCCTTGTTGTGACCAAGATCTCATTTGTTGCCAACAGCCCTAAGGTGACGCATTTGTTCTCTTTACAGGTGAGGAACTCATGCACATGCTACCAGAGCACATCACTTCCCCATGCATGCAGCCATGCATAGCTGAGCACTTTAAGTGATTCCTGTCCCTTATTGCTTCCATGAACACAGGGCTGTAGGCATTTATAAATCTATGAAAAGAAAATTCATCATTAGTATAAACTTGCCTTGACATAGACTTGCTTTCTTTGGGAGCTGTGATTCACAAGCATTTATTTCCATTGCTTCCTAACACATGGATGGCACAGAGATATGCCCTCGGTTACCGATTGGGGTGGGCTCTTTCATGCCCTAAGGGACTGGCTCCAGCCAGCTTACTAATGCATGTACTTTATATTCACTCCTGAGTAAAATCAGGTTGTTTTAAAGATTTATTTTTATTGCTTTTGACAGAGAAAGAGAGAGACAGAGACAGACAGAAGGGAGAAGGCCCAGAGCAGTCTCCATAGTTGCACATCATTGGTTTTTCCACATAGTTTTTTATTCCACAGGTGGGCGCGGGGCTGCACAGGGCAGGAACTGGGCCAGGGTCTTACCCTGGTGAGAACTGAACTGGGGGCACTCCCCAGTTCAGCATATGGGTCCAGACGGGCCGGGGCCGGGATTCAATCCTTGGTCCCTGGGGCTGCAAATTGAGCATTTAACTCCCACTGAGCCATCCTGACTTCCCCCAAATCAGGTTGTTTTATGTTTAGGACCTTTGGAGTTGTTGCTAAATAGTGAAAATCCCAAATGTTGACTCTGTAAATTTCAAAGATCAACTGTAATAACAGCAGCTGTCCAGGCTGCTGAAGGATTCATTGAGATAATATGTAAAATGTCCAGCATTCTAAGTGTGCCCTGGGCTTGGAACTTGATATCATTGGTTTCCTTATTAATGGAAACAATTTGCTTCTGGAGTTAGGTGGTCATGGTTGTGGTTGAGAGAGTCACAGGTCAAACGAGATGATTGTTTGAGTATAGGCATTTAGAACATGGTCTTTGGATTCAGACAATTCTGGATTCAAGTCTTAGTGCTGCCACTTAACTAACAAAATCCCTTTAACTTTTTTAAGTCATTTCTCAGTTTCCCTAGAATACTCACCGGCAGTGCTTGTGGCTGCAGTGTTTACCCCGAGAAAACTCATGGATTATAGTCCTAACCTTATCCTCAAAGTTTGTTCTGTTCATGGGTTGGGGAACAAATTAAAATTTGCAGTCAGTTCTCTTCTCCTCTGGATTTCACAGTTTTGCTAAACTCTCTTTATTCTTTTTGAATTTGCATAATTTCCTTGCCATCCAGTGATGTGTGGAGAACTTATATTTTGCCTTTAAAAAAATTTCATGGTCTCCTTGACAATGGTCTACCATTTGTTTCAAGCAAGAGTGCAAACTTGGGCTAGGTAATCTACTGTTTTATTCTGTTAGTTACCAATTATTATGCAAAGCCATACTGTTTGTCTTACTCCCAGCCCTTGATGAACATCAGTCTCTGTGGAAGAAAAGCTACAGTTTTTCATGGACAGCACCAGGTTGGTAAAGCTACAGTTCTCACCAGCTAGCTGCAGTGTGGCAATGTGGATGATAGTAATTCCAGATATAAAAGGCACTGCTTAACTTTCCAAATTCTGGTAGGTTTCTTTTTTTTTTCTTTCAAAGATTTATTGTTTTTGACAGAGAGAGAGAGAGAGAGAGAGAGAGAGAGAGAGAGAGAGAGAGAGAAAAGTGGGGAGGGCCTGGAGCAGTCTCCATAGTTGTATATTATCAGTTTTTGACAGTTTTATTCCACACAGGTTGCTTGCGGGGAAGGTGCCCAAGTCAGGGACCAGGCGGGGGCCTTCCCCATGGGAGGCATGCCCCCATGAGCTGGGGACTGAACTGGGGCCTCCCACATGGAAAGCTCGCCCTGGTGAGAACCAAACTGGGGGCCATACCCCAGTTCAGCATATGGGTCCACACGGGTTGGGCCTGAGATTTGATCCTCAGACCTTGGGGCTGCAAAGTGAGCGTTCAACCCCCTGAGCCATCCCAGCATCCCTGGCAGGTTTCTAAGAATAAATTCTTGAAATTAGATGAATGTGGCAGTGAACTAC
Source organism: Craseonycteris thonglongyai (assembly GCA_004027555.1). Lineage (NCBI taxonomy): Eukaryota > Metazoa > Chordata > Mammalia > Chiroptera > Craseonycteridae > Craseonycteris > Craseonycteris thonglongyai. Next base: position 22,799 of record PVKE010007369.1, on the reverse strand, counting down.
ACTTTTTTTTTTTTTTCCTAAATGGAAAATGGGTTAAGATTCAGCTTCCTTAGCTGCAAAATGGAAATGATTTAACTATGGCAATCTCTGAAGACAGTGGGCAGGATTGTATGAACTATTATATGTACAGGTTTAGCACAGGGGCCTAACACATAGGAAAACCCCAAATGGCAATCATGATGACTTCCTTTTCTTCTCTCTTTATAGAGCTACACACCCAGTAGGTGTGTCATGTTCTTTGATGATTTCATTTGAGGTCTAAAATCATTTTCTTATTTACAAATTACTCACCTCCCACCCTGAACACACAAACCACAAGCCCTGGCAGTGGGTGCCAGTTTCATATTGAATGTCACCTGTATACCTGGTGATTGGCAGTGCTGAGAAGGAAACAGAGAAGGAGTGTTGATGAACTCTACCCCCATTGAGCCCTGTCTGGTTGGAAGAATAATATTCTTTTTTTTTTAAATTTATTTATTAATTTTTTGACAGAGAGAGAGAGAGAGAGACAGAGACAGAGACAGAGAGAGAACCAAACTGGAGGAGCTCCCCAGCTCAACACATGGTTCCGCACGGGCCAGGGCCGGGATTCGATCCTCGGTCCCCAGCGCTGCAAAGTGAGCGCTCAACCCACTGAGCCATCCTGGCTTCCCCAAGAATAATATTCTTATACACAGCACCTGGAGGAGCATGCAAGAGCTCATTTGCTCAGTCCAGAAGGAGTATGATAGAAGTCCACACAGGTAGAGGGCTCTACACTGGAGAGTCTGGAAGCGTCCAGTTTGCATATGCCTTTGGATGCCTGAAGTGAAAGGAGGGAGTGGTGAATAGAGACGTCTGGGGGTGAGATTAACTAGTGAGTGCCGAGACTGAGATTTGTGGATATGACCCCTAAAGAAAAATCCAAAACTTCCACCAGGCAACATGCACCATTGAGCACCAAATAAGTGCAATATAAACTGGTTTTTATGTATGTGTCATGGGGAGAGAAATTAATATGGAAAATCCCAAAAAAGTAGCACTTGCCTTCTAGGATAGAATGACCACCGGTCCACAGCCGAAGTTGAGTGTGAGCCCTCATCTGGGACTGCTCAGAGTATATAGCACACTTCTCCCACTAAGAGATTCATTGTCAGCCATGGTACTGCCTGTGTCATCTGGTGACCAAAGTCAAGATCACAGTCAGCAGTAGAGAAAGGTGGAGAGGTGTGCTTGAATGCAAGGGAGGTTAGCGCTCTATGTGGCATTACTGCCTCTTTCTGGCCTCATCACGTACATGGATTATTCACATCTCTTTGGGTGAGAACCCAGAATTGACGACAGTTTGACCAGGATTGAATTGGAGGTCCCACCAATTTTTCAATAACTAGGCCATCATAAGACACAGTAGTGAAGGAGCCTGTGCTAAGAAGGGACTTAAAATGCTTGCGCCCATGTGTTGACTCCTCATTCATGTCTACACTAAGCTGGACGGGTATTGTCCCCTCCCCTTCCAGAAAGGCCTGGTCCCCCTCCCATTCTGCATGAGGCCACCTTTCTGTAATCTTTTACATTCTTTAAGGCCCCTATTATTGTTTATTGGTCCAGACCAATTACATCAATCTACTGAGGATATTAGGCATCTATATTTTTTCAGTGTTTCCTAGGTGATGTTAATGCCCAGGTGATATAGAGAAGTAGTGTTCTACCACTGGTCTGTATGGCTATGGGGCTAGGAGTGGGCGGCACCTCTTAAGGACAGACATAATCCAACTCTTTCTCCTCTACATTCCCTTCCCTTTTCTCTTTGTATGGTGGCCCATTTGGCCTTGGGCTGGTCTTAGGAAAGAGAATAATTTGCTAAGGTGAGAGAGGTAAACAGTTGTCAACTTGATGACCTTAAGGAGAGGAAGCTCGCTTCAATGATTCTGGCATTTAGGAAATGTTGAGAAACTGTGGCCTTGACTACCTCCTGCCTAGACAGGTAAAATCATGATAGAAGGGAAGGAAAAAAAAACAAACAAAAACCTCGGCATGATTTCTATCCCAGGAGTTCCTGAAAGAAATTATGTTCAAGACAACATTAACAGACATTGTTTTCATGAAAGACACAGTTAAACTGCAGTTTGAAGAGAGATGTAGGTCATCAGACTGTTATGATTTAAGAGAAAACTGTCAATCTTGGGCTTTCCGTAGAACTCTTTCCCTCTTGTGTTGTTGCCATCTGGTCTTCTTTTGCTCTTCAACTCTGGGTGGCTTAATTACCCTACACAGCTCTAACAGCTTTGCTCTTCTGTCCCTGGGGGAAGGGAGGGCGGGACCATCTTTCTGATTTAACTACTGTTGTGCATTCAACTACATGGTGTGTACTGAGATGACAGGAAGGCAGCTGGCATCTGTTTGATCTGGAGTCAGTAAGATTCAGATTTTACATTAATCTCTTGACTTTTAAGGCACTGGGGAGCCAAGTTCTTCTAGATAAGCTGAAAATGCCTCAATTTGGCCTAGTTGAGGGCAGTTGGGGGTAGTTTTTTTAGTACTTTTTGGTGTTTAGCCCACCAGTTGAACCTGTTTTTTAGGAGGCCTGCTGGGATCAGAAAGTTATGATTGTATTGGGGGTAAGTTTCAGGCCATATGAAACAGAATTCCTTGTCCCCTTCTCTAGAGACCCACCAAGCACTTTCAGTTTTTCAAAAAGCCAGAGGGTAGAAGGATGTTTATTCTAGCAAACATGCACAGGCTGGGGAAATCATCAGGTTTCTTTGTGTCATGGTGAACTTTCATCAGTTGATTGTGAGAAGAATGACAGTCTCATGCTAGTTTGAACCTCTTGTTTGCAGTAATGTCTTTGTTCACTTGTTAAGAACTCAAAATTTTAATTTGGCTGACAATATCTTTCAAAACCTGGGGATCATAGCAGGAGGAAACAAATACAAGAGGTACTTGGAAGAATTTAGGAACCATTGGCTTTGACTAAATTAGGTGGAACATCTGTTTTTCTACTGTGCTAGTGAACCATTGATTTGAGGAGAGAACTATGTGAGTAATAAAAAATCTATAGCTGACAATTCTACTGATGTTCTTAGACCAGCAGAAACAAATATTTAGGAAGTCTCTAATATGCGCTTTGTTAAGAGTCATGCTAGCTCCAAATAGACTCTCAAATAGATTCACTTTCTAATCACCTTAGCCCAGAAGTGACACATTTTATTTTTGTTCATGTTCCGTTGCTGACAACTAGTCATAGGGTTCCACCCAGATGCAAGGTGTGTGTGCACTTGCTGGGAACTGTAATCTCTCGCAGGGCTGCCACTTACAGTAACAACTCTATGTGGCAGAAAGAGCACAGTTTTGCTGAGGCAGCCAGCCATCCCTGACCTGAGGAAACAGGAAGAGTAGTTATTATAGGATTAAGTGGCACAAATGAAAAGAGTTCACGACCTTAGAGAAAGGGGAGCTCATTATGGTGGAGGTTTCTGGAATCAGGACTTACGGACCACTTCTCAGTGGCGTGATTGTTACCTGAGGTACCCTCTAGGGCTATAGAGTGCCAAGGTCTTTCGGGGCAGAAAGTAAGGGTCTTATCTTAAGACACAGATGAGAATGAGGTCTGCACACTTGAAAGGTAGAGAAGATGGGGACCAGAGCAGAGTAAAGAGGGATCGCCAGCAGGTCCTAGAGACTGTCAGCTATAGTTCACCCTGTCAAGCGGACAGACTCTGGGGAGCCCTTTGAAAGGCCCCGAGTAGAGGGACATATGCTGGATAACATGAGCAGTGTGCAAGTTAGAATATTCTGTCTCACTCCCTAGCTTGACCATTTAAAATGACATCTTGAGCACATGAATCAAACTCTTGGAGCCTTAGTTTTGTCATTTATAAAAGAGGATTGTTAGTACCCCACCCCATAGAGTTAGTGATAAGGATTCAATTTGGTAACATATATAAAATGCTAGTATCCACGAAGAGCTCAGTAAATGGGCTCATGGGCCTTTCTAAGCTAGACTGTTGTAATAGCCTCTTAAAAGGTTTCCATCCTCCCTCCCTTTCTCCCTCCCTCCCTTCCAATCTCCCCCAACCTGCAGCCTACCGAAGTTGCTTCCCAATGTAGCAGCCAGAGCGATTCCTTTCAAACATGTCAGCCATGTCTTATTCAGAGTGGAAGCAAAAATTCTTATAACAGTCTAAGGCCCTACATGCTCTTGTTCCTGACCTGCCCCTGGCTGTATCTCATGTTACCCCTCTCCTCACCTACTCTGTTCCAGGCTTCCATGTTGTTTGAAACGCGCCAGGCATGCCCCTGCCTAGGGGTTTTGCTCTTCCTTCCACCCAGGACCCTCTTCCTTCAGAAAGCTGCATGCCCTCCTCCAGCCTGTGCTCAAATGCCTTCTTCTCAGGGTGGCTTTCTCTGAATATCCAATTTAAAACTCATCTCCACCCTCTCCCTCCACACACCCTGCTACCCTCTCCATCTTCCCTGGTTTAGTTTTATGAATGACAGTTATCCTCTTGCAAAACACTGTGCACATACTTGTTTTGTTTTGCTCTTTACTTACCCCTCTCTAGAAGGCAAGTTCTGGCTGGTTTCTGTTCTGCTATATCTCGGTAGACAGTAAGCATTTGCTGTATGAATGAACCTGTTTAGGAGCATTGGTGCATGTTGTTTTTACAGGGAGTACTGCAGAGTAGAGGAGCTCAGCCCTCCCTGTTCATTACTCTAATTCCATTAGATAACCAGTACTTCTATCTCTCATGTTGGGGCAACCATTGAAAGTGAAACCACTGAATTTCAACAGGCCTTGAAATCTAATCTCAGTTTAGAGGAAACTGAGTAAGGAGTAAGTTAACACCATAAGACGGTTGTCATCCAGATTCAGTACAAATGACTTTAGTTTCATTAAGAAGTAGGGGAAGCCAGGATAGCTCAGTGGGTTAAGCGCTCACTTTGCAGCCCTGGGGACCGAGGATCAAATCCTGGCCCCCGCCCGTGTGGACCCATATGCTGAACTGGGGAGTGCCCCCAGTTCGGTTCTCACCAGGGTGAGACCCCGGCCCAGTTCCTGCCCTGTGCAGCCCCGCGCCCACCTGTGGAATGAAACTATGTGGAAAAATGAATAATGTGCAACTATGGAGACTGTTCTGGGCCCTCCCCCTTCTCTCTGTCTCTGTATCTCTCTCTCTGTCAAAAACAATAAAAATAAATCTTAAAAAAAAAAAATTAAAGGCCATGAAAAAGAAAAGTAAGGGAGTGGGAAACTGATATAAATTAGAAGATAATTGAATGACTGGCAGATCATCCAAACAATGTGCCCACCTGGTTTGGATCCTCATTCAAGGAATTTAACGTAAAAGACATTTTTGAGAGACTTGGTAAACATTTGAAAGTGTATTGGATATTAGGTGATACTGGCATTGTGGTTATAAATATGCTCATATTCTCTGGCAGAACTTAAGGCCTGTGTGTATCATTCTGGAGACATAAGCACATGGAAAATGATTTGAGAGCTCATGTTTTCCCACAGACAGAACGTAGCTAATACCATTCTAGGTGCCAGGGAGGGGAGGCTGGCATTTGCTTTAAATGATTCCGGGAGGAAAAAAGGAGAGAGGAACAGATAAAACAAGATTGGCAAAATGTTGATAATCTTGGGAACCGGGTTATATGAAAACAGAGAGGTTCATTATGTTATTCCCTATACCTTTCTGTGTGAGTAAATACTTCCATAATTCAAACTGAATTCTTTAGTAAAGATGAGGAAGAGATGAAACGGTTTCTCTTCCTGAGGAGGAGGGAGGCCCATTTTCTTTATAGTTCTCTGTTGGGTGTGCTTCAAGTATGAAGGAAAGAAGGGTGCCTCTGTTGCTAGGGAGGGGTGTAGTGTTTATTCATCCCTCCTTACAGGCCCTGTGTGCTCCTTTCTCCCGAGCTTACCCCTGACTGATGGAGTGGGTGCAGACTGGTAGATCGGGTGAGCTACCTGCTGGGGCCGGGGCTTCTCCTGCTTGCACTGGGAGTGGGTAGCATACAGAAAGGGAGCTGATGGGCTATGAAGAGCCTACTTTCCCCCAGGCACCTGTCAGATAGGAAGGCGGATGTTTCTACAAATCTGCACGTTTAAGGCATAAGGTTGATGACTATAGCAAGTGGCCTGTGATTTCCCTTTGCTGTGGCTCTGTTCATCCTGAGTTCAGAGCTTTCCTTACCAACTCATAGTGGCTGGTTCTGATCGGAGACCATAGAGCAGCTGCCTGTCTATGGCAGGAGCTCAATACCACCCCACAAAGTTCTATTCTCCATGTGTCAGAAAACCTTAGGGAAATGTACTCAGCCGTATCTGAGGACTTCCTAATCTTCCCCATCAGTGCCTGCCTGGCTGGGAAAAGATCAAATCTCTGTTAAGAGGCCCTTTCTGCCGCCTGAGTCTGGAATAGTAGTTGGAGCAAGCAGGAATGGGAGCGCCTTATCTTCAGGGCTCTGATCTGGTCAGGATTTCCCTCTCCCTACTCTTAGCCTGGCCATTGGGATTGTCCTCAGGTAAACACTTGCAAACACAGCCCTCAAGCCCTTTGTAAATCTCTCATGGCTCCCTTTCACTTGCTTGTCAGATTCCCCAACAGCAAGTGAATTTCCTGTTGCTTATCATGTTTCAGACTTCTACTGCCCTTTTGAGCAAAATTGTGACTTGTAAAAAATGTTTTGATAGGAATGCAGGGATAGCTTAGTAGGTTGAACGCTTGCCTTGCAACTGTGAAGTCCAGGGACCGAGTCCTGGTCCCGGCCCGTGCAGACCCATATGCTAAACTGGGGCAACACTGGTAACCGCCAGGATGGCGGCAAAGGTTCTCGCTTCCCATCCAGGAGGACCTGAATTTGGTTCCTGCCCTTCATGGCCCCACGTCTACCTGTGTAGAATGAAACTGTCACAAGTAATGATGTACAACTATGGAGACTCCTCTGGGCCCTCCCCCTTCTCTCTCTCTTTTTCTCTTTCACCTTCTCTAAAACAATAAAATAAATCTTAAAGAAGTGTTTTGATATAATCATTAATATTTTAATCTATGTTGATAGAACTCAGTGGCTAGGAGATCGGATGCTGAGTCAGCCGCCTGGACAAAGTCAGCGGGGTCTGTAAGGCACGATAGCAGAACCTGTCTCAGGCACTATTGCTGCTGCAGGAATTAAAAAACTTTACCAAATTATATGAGATTTACCGTGTGGAGAGCACTTAGCACGCAGTAAAAGCGCCATAATTAGTAGCCAAAGGAAAGCAATTAAACTGTCACCACAGCCCTGTGGCAGCAAATTTTAAAGTATTATTATTCATTCTTTACAGAAGAGGACACAAGGTTTACAGAAGTTAATGAACTGACCTAACATATAAGTGACAGGTAGAAAAGGCAGGATTTAATTCTGGGCTTTGAGATGACAGCCTAAACTCTTTCTCCAAAGCAAGGGCTTCTCAAAGTGTTGGTGATGAAGAACGGAGTCCCCCCCCCCCCCAATCCCACAATTCTCACTTATCAGTAGTTTCTAAAACACAGTAAAAGAAATGAACAGAATAATGAAATGAAAAAGGAACCTTTAAAATACAAGCCCTATTTTTACAGTTATGATTAGATTCAATAGGCATAGAATTACTTTTTCAAATTACTATAGGAGTTGGTTACACTGAGTTTCTGTACTTTCTCATCCTGGATCTTGATCAAGTTTTCTCAGACTAGCACTTGCCTGCAGATCTCATGTTGCGTAATAGTGTCCTAAGCTACCTGTTTCTTGGAGCCTGGTGTGTAGATAGAACCACTTGCTTCAGAATCAACCCAGAGAGATTGTGAAATGTAGATTTCTGAGTGCCATCCCAGAGGACTTGGATCAGAATGATTGAGGTAGAATTCAGGAATCTACATTTTAACAAGTCATTTTAATAATTCTGATGTGCTCTAAGTCTGATTATCATTGTTCTCTGTACCACTGCCTCCCCTCTCAGTAATAGGTGGTGGGATAAATCATGAAGTAAGTACTGTGTTTTATTCTATGTCCCTATCTTCAGCCTACTGTTTGTTTGTTTATTTATTTACTTTTAATTATTAAAGACTTTCTGTAGAAAATCACTGAAAGAACCTGCTTTCTGAACCGATTCTAGTGCATATCAACAAACGTGTATTGAGTGCAAACTCTAGGCTGGGTAGAGGGGCAATGATCACAATTAGTAGAAAGCAAGTATAGATAAAGTATAGAACCTCTGGGTACTTTTATGTGCAGAGGTGGAAAGATAAGGAGGAACAAGCAACAGAAACCATTGAGCAGGAGTGTGACCAGGAGAATGTAGGTTTTGGAAGCCAGGAGGAAGTGACCAGCTGCATAAAATACTGCTGATGGCTGACTCAGATGAAGACTGAGCACTGCCCATTTGATTAGCCATGGAGATTGTTGGTGATGTAGACAAGAGCAGTTTCATAGAGATGGGGGAGGCCTGACGGAGTGGGTTCCAGTGAAAATAGGAAGAGGGAAATGGGAAACAGTGACTAGAGACAGTTCTTTTAAGGAGTTTTACTGGAAAGAAAAGAGGAAAGGCAGAGCTGGAAGTTAAAATGAGGTCAAGACGTTTTGCAAGTGGGACAGGGAAATGGACTCTGTTTAGAACTCACACATGTGGCTAAATATGTGGCTTTTGTCAAGTCATATATCTTCTTTTCACTTAATTCCATCAGTAAAACAGAAACTATTGCTTACCATAACTGTTCTCTTCAAATTCTCTCCATTCCCAAATGATATTGTCCAAGAGTCTGCAAGTCACTCTTATTCCTTACATACAGGATTAAAATTTTGATCAAGAATTTGTCATAGGTGTTTCCTGTTAGCTCACCTCAGAAAGGATATGCTGTCTAGATGTCCCACTATTAGTGCTGCTAAGACTGATTAAGGCCAGGTGATGGCTGCCTCAAGAGAAGGTTTTTTGTTTGCTTGTTTGTTTTTGTTTTTTTTTAAGATAGAAGAAACAGTAGCATGTCTATGTGCTAATGGGCATGGTTTTTGAAAGAGGGATACCTATTAGTGTAAAAGTAACGGGGGAGATTTTCTAGATGAATGTCCTTAATTAGACAAAAGTGTGTAGGGTCCAGTGGACAGATGTTGCATATTGTAAGTGTTGGATGCAGCTGGTTTATCCCTAGTAATAAGCGATCATTTAGGCATAAATGCAGGTAGAGTGGATAACTGGGTACAAAGGCATGTGTACATGTTCTGGGTACAAAGTTCTGATTTTTTTCTCCAGTAATAAGTAGCAAGTTCATAAGGACAGAGTGAGGAAGAGGGGAGTTTTCATGGGGGATGGTGTCAGATAATCCCCTAGGGGAGTGGCAGTTGAATTGACTGAAAAAGTAGCATATGATTGCTGGGAAGCATTAATGAGCTACTTGCAATTAGTGGCCATGAACTTGTAAAACCAGTAAGTATCCAGTGTGACTTTCTCTAGCCATGTTCAGTTACATGCTAGCAAGTGTGGAGTAGGACAGAGAGTTTAACTGGGATTGGGGTTTATTCAACCATTTGTGATTAAAGAAATTAATTTAATACTTGGCCATGGATTTTAAGGTGGTAGGTAGGAAGGGAAGGGAGGATGTGAAGGAAGTTGGATACTAGTTGGGCTCAGCTCCAAAGATAGGAGTGGTGATTAGAGAGGGTATAGCCAAAGTCAAGACTATGGAGGGGTATATTTTTTGAACATGACAAGATCACAGATATGACCTTGGGAGTGAGTGGGTGAGGTCACAATCTTTGGAGTAGAGGAGGTCAAAGAACTGAGAGACTTAGGGGACTAGAATGATACTGTAGAGGGAAGAGTTATCACCAAGAGTTATGATACCAAAAGAGTTATGAAATAACTCACAGAAATAGTGTTGGAGAGAATTACAGTGAGCCAGGAGCTCAAATACTCAAGGACCTGGGTGGAGGAGAAGAGTCTGGCGAGATGTGGGGGACCAGAGATAAATCTTAACGGAACTCTCAGCATGGTTGGGTAGACCTATAAATGTCACGTGGTCTGATGAGAGCCAGAACAGGCACAGTAGAGTTGTGTTGATCTCTGTGGGGTCAAGAAAAACTGCAGAGTCCAGGTGGCATTTGAGCTGGTGTGGGAAGCGGAGTGGGTATTCTCAAGTGTGAACAGGGTAGGAAAGGACATTTCATGTAGAACGAAGGGGACCACAAAGTCATGAAGGAGCATGGGGCACGTGGAGTGCCACAGCTGAGTGGCAAATTAGTCATCTTCCCTGTCTCAGTTTCTCCATTTGCAAAATTGGGTTAGTGATGATACCCACAGAGTAGGGGATGGTGCGGAGTACTAAATGATGGTGAGGAATGATGTGTATGTTTGTCACAGGCCCTATTGCAATTGCTTTGGATATATTCTTACTTGATTAAATAATCCTATGAGATAGGCTTTGTTTCTGTTAGTTCTGTTTTACAGATAAAAAAGCCAAGTCTTAGGGAATTGTGTAACTTGCCCAAGGTCATGTAACTGGTGAGAGGCAAAGTTTGGACACTTGCACAGATCAGCCTAATACTAGAGCTCTTACTCTTAACTGGTAAGCTATAGTGAGCATTGAACACTTAATTAGTACTACGGTAAGTAAATGGTAGCCATTATTGTCATGATTGCTGAAGTTTCTCACCCAGAGAGTTGAGGATTCTGTTATGACCTCTGCAGCTGGTTGAAGATCACCCCTACTATCTCATGAGCAGCAGTGACTATTTTTGGAAAGCCCTCATCACCTGCAATAGATCTAGATTAACAGTTGCACTACTTTTGTTTCAACTGGTTGATTTTTGGAAATCAAGGGTGGGGAGTGATTTTTATCTTCTTAAAGGGCAGGATGTTCCAAGCAGATGCCATTGCTGTGAGAGAGGGTTCACTGCACTCCTCTGAAGTCTGCAATGAACCCAGATACAAGTCTCATGTCCCAGCAGCACACACACTGGGGGGATGGCAGCTAACGAGCATTCATAGGCAAGAGGCATCATCCAAAGGGCAGGTAACTGCCCACAGTGTTTCCGGGGAGGCTGCTGAGAAAGAACCTTCTCCATTAGTATGCCTGAGGAAGCAAGGACCTCTGAAGAGCTGGCATTCATTCATTCACTCACTGAACAAATTATTATTGAGTGCCTACTTTGCACCAAACATTCATTTGGATATGGAGGCTAGTAGTGAAGAAGCGGCCGAGGTTCCTACTTATGAAACTTGCATTTGTACTAGGAGGAGATAGAAGGTAACCAAATGATAATGTGAATGAATGCATATTTACAAGCTCATGTCACACAGGAAACTTTAGTGTGATAAGAGGGAGAGCTATCAGAGACATTTTCTATCAGGGAGGCTGATGGGGAGCCAGTTCTCTGAATTCATAAGGGGAGCCCTGAATTTTTTGACAAAGAACAGAATAGCACTTCTCACTTTTGCCCAGGGCCGACCTGCCTGCCTCCTGGTCAGGAAAAGCTGGGATTCCCCCAGCTTGAACCCCAGGTGTTCAAGAGAGGATTTCTTCTTTGTTCATAGGATGTAGCCAGTAAAATGTTAAAGTCAAGGCTTCTTCTCGGTTCTGTAAATGCTGTATCTCCCAGGACAGGCTTTGAGGCCAGTCCAATATTGTATAATATATCAAGTTGATATACAGGTATAAGTGTAATTGCTAGATTGTCCCCAACAGTTGCCTTTAATTACTCAACTAACACAGTAAGAATAATAAAGGAAGTCAAACTGAAAGAGGAGAATTCATCTCTTATCAGTTTGCTTATCAACAGTTGTCAGATCTCAACCATGTACATTTTCCTAGATATTTGGATGTGCTTAACTTTTATTTACAGTGATAAAATTTTCTGTTTCACTTTTTCTGTTATAATATTTTTTTTCATTTTCTTCCATTCTTACTCTCTCTCTCTCTATATATATATATGGTGGATGTACTATTTAATTATTTTAGTATATATGCTGCTGAAGTGAGCACTTATATTTAATTATTTTTCTATTGATGGAAGTTTAGTTATTAACCTTATTTTTTATTTTTATTTTTTTTAAAGATTTATTTTTATTGTTGTTTTTGACAGAGAGAGAGAGAGAGATAAAGAGAGATACAGAGACAGGCAGAAGGGGGAGGGCCCCGAACAGTCTCCATAGTTGTACATCATTAGTTTTTCCACATAGTTTTATTCCACAGGCGGGCGAGGCTGCACAGGGCAGGAACTGGGCCGGGGTCTTGCCCCAGTGAGAACTGAACTGGGGGCACTCCCCAGTTCAGCATATGGGTCCACACAGGCCGGGGCCGGGGCCGGGACTCGATCCTCGGTCCCCAGGGCTGCAAAGTGAGTGCTTAACCCACTGAGCCATCCAGGCTTCCCTAACCTTATATTTTTCACCATCAAATAATTTTGAAATTAAAAACTGTTTTCTTTCTGCATGTGCCTATTGCTTTATATTTTTTGTTTTAAAATTTGTTTCAAATGGCTGAATTTTTTTATTGTTAAATTTATTGGGGTGACATTGGTTGGTAAAAATTACATAGGTTCTCGCTTTACAATTCTACATTTTATCATCCATGTGCTGCATTCTGTGCTCACCACCCAGAGTCAGTTCTCCTTTCATCACCATATTGCTTTGTAATATCCATTTTTATCCCTTTAATCCTCTTTCAGTCCTCACTTAATTGTGTAAGGTAGGGAGTTATTTTACATGTGAAGAAAGTGAAATGTATAATCTCTTCCCCTTTTTGAATTACTTATTCAGTTTTATTTCCTGGAAGTATGATCATTTGATTAATAGTCATGAGCTCTTAATTCTATGGCCTATTACTTTCTTAAAAGGTTAAGTTCATTTCTACTGCTTCCTCAAAATATACCAATTTCATTACTATCTGTCCAGCAATGAGTATTATCATTTTGAAAATTGCTGGCTAATGTAAATTCTATTTATTTCATATATCTTAATACTCCAGTTTCCTCTTTTGGGCTTCTCTAGACATTAGTTATAATTTCATAAGCTTGTTAATTCTATTTTCTATTTTGTGATTTGCCTGTTCAAGGTGATTGCTTGTTTATTTTGAGAGGCTTTTACTCTGTTAACCCTTTGCATACCTTCACTCTTGTTTTCCTTTTTATTGCAGTATTTTTTATTACATAGAAGTTGAAATTTTTATGCAAGTGTCTCTATTAAACTTTTTCTTGTTATTTTTCTACATTCCATCAGAAAGAAGAAAGAGCTGACAAATATATTTTTAGTTTTTAAAATTATATTTTTGTATTTCCAACTCTAAGAGTAATGCAACTATAATTTAGAGATTTTGTAATGTACGAAATAATTATAGGGATGCTAGGATAGCTTAGGGGTTGAGCACTTGCCTCATAATCACAGGGTCTGGGTTCGATTCCTGGCCCCAGTTTGTGCAACCCCATATGCTAAACTGCAGCGCAACTGGTTACCCTCCAAGATGGCTCAGTGGCAAAGGTTCTTGCCACCGGGAGCACCCCCCGCCCCCCACCAGTTGGGTTCCTGTCTTGTGCAGCCCCACATCCACCTGTGGGGAATGAAACCATATCACAACCAATGATGTACAACTATGGAGACCGCTCTGGGCCCTCCCCTCTTCTCTCTCTCTCTCACATACCTTCTCTTAAACAATAAAATAAAAAAGATAAAAAATGAAAATACTCATTCTACCATCCAGGGTGTATTATTTTATTTTTTTAGTCTTTTCTCTTTCTCACATGCACGTTTAAAAAAAAGGATTTTCTATATTAGAATAGTATATTATATATAGTTTATTTATAACCCCATTTTTTTCTATCAACATTACACTTATTGAACTTTTACATATCATTAAATATTCTTTGATAATGAATAATTGAAGAAGTGTGTCTAGAGTTTATTATGGGATGAACTGACTCCTCTCTTCCCAAATTGCTGTTTATATCCCCAAACCAATGACTAATCAATCCTTTCCTCCCACACTGATTTGTGGTGCCCGCTTTATCTGTCTAGCATGTTCTTATCTGGTATCAGTGGTCCATTTGCAGGCTGCCTGTGCGATCCGTGGCCCGGAGCACTACCCCTGTCTAGGCTCTTGTCTGTCTCTGTGAGCCCTTTATCAGGTTTCCTGTATGGAGCCATAGCCTAGGCCAGGGTCCATGCTGGTGGCCAGCAGGCGTGCCTATCTCTTTTGTTAATTTTTAACACTGCCCCTGCTGGAGGCCAGCGCTTACCTCTTATTCTTTTCTTTCTTTTTTCCTTCATAGATGTTTTTTCATCATCCTGAGAAAAACGAGCCTTGGCCTCCAGACGCAGTAACGCAAACATCTCTGCCATGGAGAACAGTGCTGGATCCTGAGGACCTGGAGGAATAGCCAGAAGCAGGTAAGAGACGCCTGGAGGCGGTGGGCTCTAGAGGCAGCAGAGGGGTACATTCCCGAATCAAAGTGGTGTAGTGGTGTGTGCTGGCTAGGAGTCACAGGGTCTTAATGTCTGGCTACAGCTTTGCTATTTCCTTCACGCATTTTTTTTTTAGTTGATTCAGTGAGGGGTGGGAATACGTGCTTTGCCTATTTCTATACCCTATAAATGTAACATTTGAAGTTATTCTGCAAATCAGTACACCTTTTTTATTTGAGCCCCACAAGGTGCCAAACCCTGCAGTTCGTGCTGCATATGTAGACCAGGCAGAAGCCTCATTTTGGCTGGGATTTTCTTTCTGTTGGTCCAGTATTGACTTACTCTCTGTAGGTGATAATGTGAGTTGTTATTGTATTCTAGAAATCTGGTGGGGGTTGTAAGGATTCATTGATATAGTCCCATCCATTCAGTAATTCGTTATTGAATCCCACTTTTTTCTAGACACTGTGCTGGGTCCTGGGGTCTCTGAAATGAGCCAGGAGGAGTTTCCCTCTGGCAGGGGTCCATGTAAAAAGCAAGCATCACTGAACACTAGATGTGAACAGGGCTGAGTGAGAATGGTGCTGAAGGGGAGGTGGCCTCCAAGGGGGTGAGAAGCAGAGAGGTCCCCCTATCTGGTTGACGGACAGATGGACAAGGGGAGAGAGGCCAGCAGTGCAAAGGCCTGGATGCTCAAGAAGCCAGTCTGGGGTGTGATGGGAAAATTCAAAGCTTGGTGTGTTTTCCCAAAGAATTTGGAGAGAAAAATGTGCTACTTCTTGCTTTCAGCTTGGGCTGCTTAGATGAAACTGTTTTAGCCTCTGTCTTTTTAGAGCAGCTTTGGAGATGAGACAGGGTTTTGAAGCTCTAGAGCCTATGACCAGAAGCTCCGGCCAGCTGGCAGACTTGGGGTCTCAGCAGAGGGTGGGATTCCAGAGAGTCAGCAGCCCTGAGGTGAGGATTCAGATGAGTGCCCTGAGGCAGTGATGGGGTCCAAGCCCTAATGGCTGAGCCTGTCTTCAAGTTGCAGGACCATGTGGTGCCTGGCTGTTTGGCCAAACTCTTCTTTCCTGGGAAACTCAGCCTTGGAGAGTCCACACTGGCAGGAAGCTGAGCATCAGCCCCTTCTGAGCCTCTGCTCTAGACAGTGAACCAGGTTTCACCTCCCCATCTCCTGTTTCATTTCACTCATCCATGTAACAGTTAAGTTCCAACTCCTCTCTTTCCAAATCACTCATGCAACTTTGAAAATTAGTTACATTTGCAAAACCTCAGTTACTTCAGCTCTAAATGCCGCTCATAAAATTTGCTCTACTTATCTCACAGGGTTAGACTGGGTTTCAGAAACCAAATACTGGAACAGGGCTGCCTGAGTGGTAAACTGTGCCCATGGGTAATGGCTGCTGGAGCTCTGAGGGTGAGGGTGGTTTTCCAGTGACTGTCTGGCAGACTGAGTTGACTCTCCAGTGACCCTGATTTCTGAGTCCTGCTTGGTCACTACTTGACTTCACTGTCCTTTATCACCAAATGTCTGTCCTGTTAGTGCAAAGATCATGAACTTTCCAAGTTAGAGAAACCTGGGTTGGAATTCTGGTTCTAGCACTGATTAACTATTGACTTCAGAGAAGCTCTGTAACCTTGCTAAGCCTCAGTTTCTTCATTTCCTTAAATGGGTATGTAACATCTACTTCAGAGTGTTAGAGTAAAAATTAAATGAGACATTGTAGGTGAAGTACCTATCATATCTATAGTAGGCACTTCTTAAGTGCTACTTTCTCTTCTCTAGTTCTTCTGCTGCCGTAATCATGTCATTAACGGTGTTGGATATCTGAGGAAATTGAGATCCTTAGTCTTCTAATGATGCAACAAGCCCTCTCCTCCATTTCTTGATCTCGTGTTTGAATTCTCCCTCTGTGTACATTCCATCACCTTCAAACTTCAACAGCTCAAGGCAGGAAACCATCCTCTCAGAGCCACTGGTTCTCGGAGTCTAGGGTGGTGGGAAGTACTGTTTGGTTGCTACTGCCAGTGGAGTCCAAGAATGGTCTGATTTCCCTGAAAGAGTCTCAAAGCTCAGGTTGGTGAGTCATGGCCAGTGCTCACTCTCCATTGTTCACTGTCCCACCCCCACAGGGCCCTCATCTGAGGGGCTGCTCTCTAGTCTCTGTTCAGAACACCTCCTGTGCCTTTGCATTGACCTCATTCAAAGCCTGATGACACCTTCCTTGTTTGGTCCACCCAGCACTCTGTGACCGAGATTGGGAAGAAATGATTACAGAAATTTAGGTGCAGAGTGGTTAAATAACTTGCCTAAGGTCACCAAGAATGGGGATGAGAACCCAGGTTTTGTGAATACTATGTCCAGTACTCCTACCACCTTATATCTGATATTTTTAGAAGCAGGCTTCATGGGAAGGGGCTGCAGATCCCTAGTAGGTTACGGTAGCAAAACCTAGGGGGCTATTGCTTAGACTCATTACAGTAAATACCTGCAATTATTTAGGAAAGAGTTCAATATTTTCCAAAAGGTACATACATTGTTTGAGTTCAAGTGTTTTTACTTTCCATTCAGTTACACAATAAATCCTGAGAAAACAAAGTAGGTTTTTTACCCAGACATAAAGGGGACTGACTATTCATGTTCTATTTGCTTAGGGAAATCTATTTCCCAGAACTTTCAGCAGTTCCGTATGGGATGTAGTAAAAAGGACATGGATTATGGAATCAAGTGCAGTTGGATTTGAACCTCAGTGCTACCATCTGCTCAGTTGTGATCCTAGGTAAGGCCTCTCAGAGCCTCAGGTAGCTAATCTGTAAGATGGAGATTATAACACCTTCAAGACTAGTTCTGTTATGTTGTGAAGCTCACCCTTGCTCTTCTCATGCAGGAGTCCAACACCACAGCCCCAGAGAAGTGCATAACAAAGCTATATATAGCATTGTCTGTGGAGAGAGTTCTCTTTCTGGACTTTTTAAAACAATGTTGAACCACTTAAGGATTTTAGGGATTTGGCTTCTTATGATGTAAACCAGTTAGACGGCTCTTTCTTTTCTTCTAATTTTTCAAGTATGCATGCCTTAATTTAACAGGTAGTGTAAGGCCCCAGGAACAGAGTGATGTATAAGATGTGAGTCCTGACCTAAGATGCTCAGAGTGCAATTGGGGAGCTAGACCAATATAACAGGAAACTAAGATTTAGGGTGTAAAAAGGAATAGTGAAGAACACAGAGAGGAAGAGAGTGTCTTGAGGATTGTTCTCTACATTTAAAATCCACACTGAGGGTGATGTTAATTTTTATTTATGTATTTATTTTTATTTGAGAGTGGCAAACCTGGTGGGTGGCAGACCTGAGATGGAATTCAAGTCTCATCACTCTAAATCCATTGCTTGGTCTATCACCCGCCTCTTGCCAATGACACTTGCAGATTTTTTTTTATATATCATTTTTTTTTTTTTTTTTGCCTTGTCTTACTTTTTTTAGGCGTGTTTTCCTGCTCAGAACAGAGTGGCTCCCTTGAATGCATCTTTCATTATGATTTTCACTAACTTGAAGAAAAAATTCAGCTGCTGTGTTCTGGTCTTTGTCCTGTTTGCAGTCATCTGTATGTGGAAGGAGAAGAAGAAAGGGAGTTACTATGATTCCCTTAAATTGCAAACCAAGGAATTCCAGGTGATGAGGAGTCTGGTGAAACTGGCTGTGGGGTCTGGTTCCCAGTCAGTACCTTCAAGCAGCACCCAGGATGCCCGCAGGAGCAGCCAGACCCTCCGCAGTACCAAGGGCCCAGTCAAGACCAAGCTAGAGACCTTCTTTCAGGTGTGGAACAAGGACAGCTCTTCCAAAAACCTGATCCCCAGGCTGCAGAAGATCTGGAAGAATTATGTGAACATGAACAAGTACAAAGTGTCTTACAAGGGGCCAGGGCCTGGGGTCAAGTTCAGTGCAGAGGCCCTGCTCTGCCACCTCCGGGACCAAGTGAACGTATCCATGGTGGAGGCCACAGATTTTCCCTTCAACACCTCGAACTGGGAGGGTTACCTGCCCAAGGAGAACATTAGGACCAAGACTGGGCCCTGGGCCAGGTGTGCTGTTGTCTCATCAGCAGGATCTCTGAAGTCCTCTCAACTGGGCCGAGAAATAGGTGGGTCTGGGGTGTTGAGACTAGTATCTGAACAGCTAATACTCGTTCAGAGTAGCTGGGTGCACAGACAAGATTGGAGACTGTGGTGTGTCTCTGGATGAGTAGAGCAGGCCCAGGTCAGTGTTTTTCAATTGTCCATGAGGTAGAGGTGCTGGGGGTGGGGGATGGGGACCCAGTCTCCCAGCATCTTTATCAATTAGAATAGGTTTATTTTTACCTGTTTTAAAACATTGATGTTCTATGGATGATTTTGTTTGAAAAGAGAGATACAAAGAAGCAAAACACTATAATTGACATTTAAAAATATAATAATTGAAGTGCAGGTCTCTATTGTATCTTCAGATCCTGAAATTTGCAAGTTGTTTCTGTTGGCTTCTATTACTTGGGTAATTTTCAGTTTTCCTGATCGAAAAGAATGAATTAGAGCAAGAATTCTCTTTTAAAAATTTGTTGACATTCAGTATTATTTTATATTACTTTCAGGTGTACAGCATAGTGGCTAGACATTTATATAATTTATGCAGTGAATCCTTCAATTAGTCTGGTGCCCACCTGGCACTATACATAGTTGTTTCAACATTATTGACAATATTTTCTATGCTGTACTTTATGTCCCATGACTATTTTGTAACTACGAATTTCTATTTCTTAATCCCTTCACATTTTTCACCCAGTTCTCCAACCCCATTCCCATCTGGCAACCATCAGTTTGTTCTCTGTATCTGAGTTTGTTCTGTTTTGTTTGTTCATTTATTTTGTTCCTTAGATTTCACATGTAAGTGAGACCATATGGTATTTGTCTTTCTCTGTCTGACTTATTTCTCCGAGCATAATGCTGTCTAGGTTCATCCATGTTGTCTTAAATGGTAAGATTATTGTTTTTTTATGGCTGAGTAATATTCTGTTGAACATATGTACTACATCTTCTTTATCTAGTTGTCTATTGATGGGCACTTGGGTTACTTCCATATCTTATAAATAGTGCTGCAATGAACATAGTGGTGTATATATCTGTTCAAATTAGTGTTTTGTATTTCTTCAGATAAATACCCAGGAATGGAATTGCTAGATCATAAGGTAGTTCTATTTTTAATTTTTTTTTAAGTTTTTATTTTTATTTTATTTGTTTGAGAGAAGGTGAGAGAGAGAGAGAGAGAGAGAGAGAGAGAGAGAGAGAGAGAGAGAGAGAGAGAGAGAAAAGGGCTCAGAGCAGTCTCTATAGTTGTATATCATTAGTTGTGACATAGTTTCATTCCACACAGGTGGATGTGGGGCCACATGGGGTGGGAACTGAACCGGTGGCCTCCTGCATGGGAGGCAAGAACCTTCACCGCTGTGCCATCCTGTGGGTTACCCGTTGCGCTGCAGTTCTGCATATGGGGTTGCATGGTCCAGGGCCAGGAATTGAACCCCAGACCTCATGATTTGGAATCAAGCTCTCCACCGCCGAGCTGTCCCGGCATCCCTATTTTTCATTTTTTGAGGAACTTCCAAACTGTTTTTCATAGTGACTGCACTAATTTACAATTCTACCAACAGTGCACAAGAGTTCCCTTTTTTCCACATTCTCACCAACACTTGCTGTTTCTTGATTTATTGATGATGGCCATACTGACAGGTGTGAGGTGATATCTTATTGTGGTTTTAAATTGCATTTATCTGACGATTAGTGATGTTGCTCATCTTGTGATGTGTTGGTTGTCTATAAGTCCTCTTTAGAGAAATGTCTAAATATAAGGTGGGGGGACCCCCCAAAAATATCAGAATTATCCTCTGGACTGCAGGCCCCTTTGTAGCACAGGCTTCCCCCGCTAGGTGAGGGTTCTAGGAACCCATGTGCACCCGTGTACCAGCTGGCGTGGTGAGAGGCAGCATTCGGCCTTAGTAAATTTTTTTGGAGACTCTTTAAATGCATTTGCCCATTTCATGATGGGTGATTTATACGAACAACATGCAACATGACAACACACCTGCCCACACCAAGTTGAGTTGTTCAGCAGTTTTTGACCAAAAGTGGCATGACCCCCAGACCCCACCCTCCCTATTCACCTGATCTCATCTCAGGCAATTTTTTTTTTTTTTTTTGGTTCTTCTATGCAAAAAGCCCTCAAAGGGAAACATTTTGGTGATGTGTAAGAGATGAAACAAAAAAACAGCAGAAGCACTACAAGGCATCAAAATCCACAAGTTCAAAAACTGTTCTGAGTAGTGGAAAAAGCATCATAATAGGTGTATCTCATCAAACAAAGAGTACTTTGCAGTGACTGAAGTTTAAACATGTAAGAATAAATATACAGCATTTTATAAATAAATTGTGTTTTTTGAAGATCCCACTCATTCACCCTCTACCTAGTTTTGAATTGGATTGTTTGTTTTTTTGGTGTTGAATTGTATGAATTCCTTCCTTATTAATTTTGGATATTTACCTCTTACCAGAGGTATCATTGTCAAATTATCTTCTCCCATTTAGTAGGCTGTCTTTGTTTTGTTGGTGGTTTCACTTGCTATGCAAAAGCTTTTTAATTTGATGTAGTTCCATTTGTTTGATTTTTCTTTTGTTTCCCTTGCCTGAGGACAAAGATCAGAAAAAATATTACTAAGAGAATTTGCTGCCTATGTTTTATTCTAGGAGTTTATGCTTTCAGGTCTTACATTTCAGTCTTTAGTCCATTTTGAGTTTATTCTTTTTTTTTATTTTTATTTTTTCTTTCTTTCTTTATTTTATTGTTAAATTTAATGGGGTGACATTGGTTGGTATCAATTAGATAGTTTCCCGATGTACAAGTCCACATCACATCACCCATGGATCACATTATGTGCCCACCTCCAAGAATCAGCTCCCCCTCCACCACCACATATCCGGTGCCCACTCCCACCTCCCCCTACAACTCTCCCTGAGTTTATTCTTGTATATGGTGTAAGAAGGTGGTTCAGTTTCACTTTTTTGCATGTATCTTCTGTCTAATTTTCCCAACACTAATTATGGAATAGACTGTCTTTACTCCACTATATATTCTTGCCTCCTTTGTGATAGATTAAATAACCATATAGGCATGGGTTTATTTCCGGGCTTTCTTTTCTGTTTCATTAATGTA
Organism: Craseonycteris thonglongyai; assembly: GCA_004027555.1. Taxonomy (NCBI): domain Eukaryota; kingdom Metazoa; phylum Chordata; class Mammalia; order Chiroptera; family Craseonycteridae; genus Craseonycteris; species Craseonycteris thonglongyai. The sequence goes on along the minus strand of PVKE010007369.1, from coordinate 1,171 downwards.
TGTGTCTGTTTTTATGTCAATACCATACTATTTTGATTACTATAGCCTTGTAGTACAGTTTGATATCAGGTAATATGACACCTCCAATTTTGTTCTTCTTTCTTAAGATGGCTGTGGCTATTTCTGGTCTTTTGTAGTTCCATATAAATTTTAAGATTATTTGTTCTAGTTCTGTAAAAAAGACCATTGGTATTTATATATATATATATTTATTTATTTTTGACAGAGAGAGAGAGAGAGAGAGATACAGAGACAGAGACAGAGAGAGAACTGAACGGGGGGAGCTCCCAGTTCAGTATATGGTTCCGCACGGGCCAGGGCCGGGATTCAATCTCTGGTCCCTGGCACTGCAAATTGAGCGCTCAACCCACTGAGCCATCCCGGCTTCCCCACCATTGGTATTTTGGTATGGATTGCATTGAATCTCTAGATTTCTTTGGGTCATATGGACATTTTAATGATGTTAATTCTTTCTAGTCATGAGCACGATATATGCTTTCATTTAATTTGAATCTTCTTCAGTGTCATAGTTTTCTGAGAACAGGTCTTTTGCTTTCTTGGTTAAATTTATTCATATATATATATATATATATATATATATATATATTTGATGCAGTTGTAAATGGGATTGTTTTCTTAATTTCTCTTTCTGACAGTTCATTATTGGTATATAAAAATGCAACTGATTTCTAAATATGAATTTTGTGTCCTACTAATTTACTGAATTCATTTATCAGTTCTAATAGCTTGTGTGTAATCTTTAGGGTTCTCTCTTTATAGTATCATGTTTTCTGAAAATAATGACAGTTTTACTTCTTCTTTTCCAATTTGAATGCCTTTTATTTCTTGTCTGACTGCTGTGGAAAGGACTTCCCAGTCATGGGTAATTTTAGTATTTTTGCTTGTTTTCCTTGTGCTCTCTTTTTTCTAGCATGTCATGAAATAATAAGTACAACGTTTAAAGTTCAAAGGTGCTGAGTTAGATGGGCTCTCAGGTGCAAAGTCCTGGCATGCTGGAGCAGCGAGGGGCCTGAGAAAGGATGTCCTCTAGTCCTCTTTGCAGGTGAGAGAAGGACAGCCCCGAGGAGAGGGGGCCTAGCTCAGGCAGCCTCCACCTTGGAAAGGCCAAGCCAGTGAGATCCCAGGTCTCCTGATGCCTGGGGCTGGGCTC